>JABXWE010012186.1:0-17659 GCA_014611495.1 Limonius californicus
GAATTTTTCATTTCGACGCGCTTATCAATCTAGATGCGCGGCTGCAGTGGTTGCACACAATGAAGTGGGGACACTTCATGAAGTTATCCAAACGCTAGTCAATACAACGCCTGGAAAGTACACGTCGCTGTTTTGCGAAAAACAAAATCGCAAACAAAAACGGCGTAATCAAAATTTCATTGAAAATAAATACCGTCGAAAACGCTTTGGATTTGCGGATGCTGATTATGGACCGGAAGCTGCTGAACCAGTCCAGCATATGCCCGAAGAAAACATGCAGCAGGCACAACACGAATTCCTACGAAAACTCGCGTTGAATCGAGACCAGATTTTGGCAGATACTGTTGGGCAACACAGAAATAATCGGTGGCACGAAGAACGGCGTAAAAGGCTAACCGCTTCACAGTTTGGACGCATTTGTAAGATGCGCTGGACAACATCTTGCGCAAAAACAGTACAACATTTATTGTATCGGCAGTTTTTAAGCGCTGCCACAAAATACGGCAAAGAAAACGAACATCGGGCTGTTGAGGATTTTCAAACGCTACATAAAATGGAGGTTGTTCCATGTGGTCTATTCGTCCATGAAACCTATCCATTTTTGGGCGCATCTCCAGACAGTTTAATCGGAGAAAATGCACTAATAGAAATTAAATGCCCTTACAATGCAAGGAAGTGCACGCCTATGGAAGCCGTTTTAGATAAAAAAATTAAATGCTGCGAAATAAAAGAAGGCAAATTACGGTTAAAACTAACTGACAGCTATATGTATCAAATACAGGGACAACTAAATATCGCAAAGAAAGAACTGTGCTATTTTGTGATTTGGACTCCTAGCGGTATTTCGGTGGAGCTAATAAAAATGGATAATGCCTTACAATGCAGCCTCCACCTCCACAAAGAAAGGAAAATTCTTAAAAACATCAGAAATTCACTATTTCTACCTCTAGTACATCTACATACCTGGTGTTTCATTTCATCCAACTGCTGTTGCACAGTAAGTGCCGCACAGTACAAAAACGCCTCGATATCCAAGACGCTCAAAGACTCAGCTGCACAATTATTCAGATGCTTGACAGAGTACTGCAGCCCATCGAAAATGGTACATTTAAAGGCGGTCAGCTTCTGGTTCAAACATATCCAGACAAGATGGTGCAGCGAGTCTGGGTAAACCACCTCTGCAACCTCATCATACTTGACAAGATCGTTGGTGTCTGGCAGTCGGACTGTGATGTCAATCAGGGCCGGACAGGCAACAAAATAACTGCTCTTTAATTTCGCCTGCTGGTCCCTCGTGACAAACAGTTTCTTGAATAATTGTTCCCGCCATAGTCCTGAACAACTCTGCATTGCTTTCTCTATGACGGTCACTTTCCTGTCTTTGGCTGTAGCGAGAAGTATGTGGCCTGCTTGCGAGCAACGATAAGCTGCTTCCCTGTGCCACCTGAAATCAGTTAAAGCTTATTAGGTTGGAAAGTCTACGCTTAAGCTGGACAATCAATTGCATCCCTAGACAATAAACAGAACCTAGACTTTGCTACCTAAACGGTTTATTATACATAGTAATCTCAATTAACTGTGTATTTTTAGACAGGTTAACGATTACTTGAAAAAATAATCATTTCTATTGTTTCTTACTTTAAATCTGCTCCTTTTTTTACTGTTATTGAGGATTATGGCCTAATTTTTAAGAAAAAACCATTTATAAACTTGGAACAAAAACGGAAAATATTGGAAAAAGAACCTAAATTGGCTGCTAGATGCCAACAATGGGAAATTAATTAATATTAGTAATAAGAATAATTCAGATCCCCTAGAAACTGGTACCAAAATGACTTAGACTTTAAATAATACCGTACGGCTGGTTACATTAAGGAACATTTGTGAGAAGTAGATCCAATACAGTACACTAGTAATTCTAAACCTTTTTGCAAATTAAGTATGAAGTTCTCACATTACTTTTTAGTTGTTTCTATTGAATTTCATAATAATATTGTAATAAGTCCATATTTAATAATCCCTATCTAATATGTAATACACCATAATTCACGGGAACCCCTTATTTATAACCAATACACTATTCCCTGCTGACATTGCTCAACTATATGTAATACCCTGTTCACTGGTGGGAATCCCCACACTATAAGCAGGAAACAATGCTCTCAGAAATCCCCTAAGCATATGGAATTCAGATTCAATGCTGGGAATCTCCTAACTAACATGTAATACATGCGTGGGATTCCCCCATGTATAACCAATATACCATTCTCTATTGGGATTCAGTAACTATTTAATACCCTGTTCTGTGGTGGGAATTAAAGCAGCAAACAATTCTCCTAAGTATTTCACATTCTCTGCTGGGATTCCTTTAAATATCTGTTAATACACCGTAATTTCATAGGATTACCCTATGTATAATCAATACACCATTCTCTGTTGGAATTCCTTAACTGTATGAAATACCCCTTTTTCTCCAAACTATCATCAGCAAACAATTCTCAAGCAATCCCCTAAGTATATGTAATTTAGATTCTCTGCTGGGATTCCTCTAAATATATGTAATTCACCATAATTTCATAGGATTCTTCTATCTATAATGCATACATCATACTCTGCTGGGATTCCACAACAACATGTAGGGCCCTACTTTCTGCTGGGAATCCCCTCACTATCAGCAGCAAACAATGCTCCGAGAAATCCCCTAAGTATATGGAATTCAGATTCAATGCTGGGAATCTCCTAACTAATATCTAACACATGCGTGGGACTCCCCCATGTATAACCAATATACCATTCTCTGTTGGGATTCACTAACTATTTAATACCCTGCTCTCTAGTGGGAATTACAGCAGCAAATAATTCTCCTAAGTATAAGTATTTCACATTCTCTGCTGGGATTCCTTTAAATATCTGTAATACACTGTAACTATGTAGGATTCCCCTATGTTTAACCAATACACCATTCTCTGTTGGAATTCCATACCTGTATGAAATACCCCGTTTTCTCCGAACTATAATCAGCAAACTCTTCTCAAGCAGTCCCCTAAGTATGTGTAATTTACATTCTCTGCTGGGAATCTTCACACTCTAACCAGCAAACAATTCTCAAGAAGTCCCCAATACACCATACTCTGATAGATTCCATAACTATATGAAATGCCGTTGTCTGGTGGGAATTCCCACACTATAAGCGGCAAACAATTCTCTAATAAATCGTCTAAGTATATTATACAATTCATATTCCCTGCTGAGATTCTTCCATGTACTACAGCCTAATTTATGGGACTCTCCTATCTGTCTATCTATCTGTAACTAATACAACTTTCTCTGCTAGGTCTCCCTAACTATCTGTCATATACTCTTAATTTCATAAGAGTCCCCTATCTTTAATCAATACATTCTCTGCCTGGATTCACTAAGTATAAGTAATACCCTGTTTTCTGGTAGAAATCCCCACACTATAAGCAGCAAACAATTCTCTGGGAAATCCCCTAATTATAAGTAATTCATTTTTTTTTACTGGGAGAATCAATTAACAATCCCCAGTAAATAAGTAATACACAATAATTCATGGGACTCCCCTATTGCTGGGTTTCCCCTAACTATGTAATACCCTGTTCTCTAGTTGGAATCCCCCACTATAAACAGCAATCAATTCGCCATGAAATTCCCTAGCTGTACGAGTATATCCCCCTTTACTACAAGAACTCACCCTCTATATAAAAATACAACTATAATACTGCATTACAATTATTATTTGATTGACTTACCTGATGCATGTTTACAGTATTAAATTTACTTATTAATTAATATGGATTTCAAGGAATTAAGGCATGAAACAATAACCAAATTCTGTATTGTTTTTAATACAAGGTCTAATCTGAATCACGTGAAAAATAAACAATAAATATGAAGTGGATTTAAATTAATAATTTAATGTTTTAACTAAATATCCACTCTTAAGTTATTATTAATATAAAAAGAATCTGCAATAATTACCTCTGAACTTGCTGTCTCCTAACGTCAGAGCTGTGATCCAACCACATGCTGTGCAATTCGGCGGGTTGGGCATGGTAAGAAGCAAACAACAGTGGCAGAGCCATCTGCATGGCCTCCTTGTACTTAATCAGATCCCTCTTGGCTTGCTTGAAGAGCAGTGTCATTAGATGGAAGCACAGCTGAGCTCGGTAATGAGTCAAAAATTCCTGCACGAGAGACCTCTCATTACAGCTGGTCACATTCTGGGCAGCAATTGCAAGAGTCTGATCAAAGTTGAACACAACCGAAACGCAATCCGGGCTGCTCTTTGTGTTGCTGGAGCGCTCATCTAAAGTAAGCGCAACCAGTTTGTCCAGCACCGACACCAACAGCAACCAAAACTCCCAAGTAAGGTTGGCACTGACCATGTTTTCCCTTTGATAACGCACCAAGACTTCGGCAATGGTCTCGTACCAGCTTAAGCTGTTTAGAAAAATGGGAAGGTTCTTCTGTTCAATATCAGATGCATGTTTGTACGCTTCCTTGATTTGATTGTTTAGCAGCAGGTGCCGGAGTAAACGAACCCGTAGGTGGACGTCAGTGGGCCGGGATGCTAATTCTGTCAACAGCAACTGGGCTACGTCACTCGGATCATGACTTTCTGCTGCAACGAGGCGCTCTTTGAGGCTGAACACAACTGGATTGTGAGGATCGAATGACTGGGCCCTTTCGCAGAAGTAGCGGGCCCCTGTCAGATCGAGACCTACATCGTCTGATGCTAATAATTCACATACTGTAAACAGAAAAAATTATATTAGTGTAATGAAAATTTAAACTGAGACCAATTAAATTTATTATTTACATATTGTTCTCCCCTAATTTGTTTTTTTTTTTTTCTAATTGATACTGTTGGCTTAGGCCTGTATGACACGGCACAGAATTTTGTACAAAATCTTGAACATAATTTTGTACAAAATTCTGTCTGTGAGCATGCACAAATAGTTGCAAATTACGTTGATATCTGTGAGAAAACTGTCCAAATAATCATATGACTGTCGATAATGTGGAATTCTATCAACGTTTAATAATAATTGTTTACTTTTGTTTACATAACCTCGAATGTTGTTTATCTTTTCGTGGATTGTATTATTTTTGCGTTTTCGGGATGGTTTTTTTTTGTTTATAAGAACGGCTAGCGTTGAGAGATTTTAGGTGGTACACGTGCTAAAACATATAAATCTTTGCCTTCTGTGATCATTGATGCACACTAGAAAGTGCTCGTTTGCGCATCGATCTGATGTTGTTTCTGAACAAAATTCTGTAGACTTTAGAGCAAGAGCTAGAGAATTTTGTAAAAACACGTTGAGGAAAATTTTGTACAAAATGCTGTGCCGTTTCATACAAGCCTTATACAATTTTACAATATTTTGTACAGTATAAGAAGGTTGTAACGAATTCCGCGCCTGGTTGAAAGCAACCCGTTTTGCATTTTACATTTCGAAAGACACGGTCGACTTATGCGCATAGTTTTGGAATTTCGGAAAATTGAGGGGGAAACCGAAAAATTTTAGAACGACAAGTCCAGGAACGAAGACTTGAGTATTGACGGTTGGTCGGACATATACGTGCCAAGTGAGTGAAAATTTTGGTAAATCGTTATCGATTTGGAAATTAGTTTTCTGATTTAAAACTTCACGGCACAGGAGTTGGGTCCTAGTTTAGAGGAAGTCAAAAAACTCCAGGAATTAGTACTCCAATATAGAGATTATTCCGGTCAAACAGATTTTTTGTGGCCAGTTTTCCATTGACTGGTGAGTAATAGAAAGATTGTTTAGTCTTAAATTTTTCCAAACTTCAGTGCTAATATTCGCTGTAATTTAATTTAGGCAAGATACGCTCGGTTGGGAACTCCGTTGATAAGGTCAACTAAGCACGCAAACATCGCCGAGAACGTTGGGGATGGGTTTTTCCTGGACCGATCCAAACGCTGGCTGTGGTGATAACGACGTTGAAACCTGCTCGCAGAGATAGGCGTTACACTTGCAACAGGGAAGTGAATTTAATAATATTTCAGGTTAATATTTTTGAGGACGTGACTTTCGTTAACTTGATTGTGTCCGGGATTTGTAATGTTGGGGAATAAGTTATTGTATTGGGGAACAATTTTACGTGTTTATGTATAGGGTGCTCCGATAGTGGGACGGCATTGCGTTTTCAGGTTGAATTTTTCTATTTTTGGTCGGTTGTGACCACGCAGGATTTCGTTTCGCGGAGGCCTCTCGTAACGTGATTTTGCGCTAGAACCTCAATATTATGATGATCCGATAAGCGCAATCATAGTCCTTCAGTTGTTTGATTTCGCCAGAAAGTAATTTTATTTATTTCTTTATTACGTAAAATTGGGACTGGGTTTTTTCTTAATTATACTTGTGGGGTTGTGATAATTAGAAATTAAACGAAGTTAGTTGCAACTTGTCTTTTCTTTATCGACGATTATAAAGAACTAAGTTTACCTAAGGAGAGATACGAGAGATAAGGTAGGTGATTAGCCATCTGCAGGGTCCGACTTCCCATCTTACACCTCGGACGATGTTAGGAAATTATAAGTCGGTGGCGCCTATCATTTATTTGTTTAGAATCCACTCCTTCTTCGATTGGGTTTTCTGGGATACTAACATTGTCAAGTTATTAATTTTCTACCTGAGCAGTGGCGTAGCATCGAGAGTGTTTCTACACTTCATCAATTTATTTTTCAAAAATTAAAATAAGCGTGACAAGGTAATGGCAATTGTTTAGCTATTATGCTACAAGAATTAAACAAATTAATAATAACTTCATATAAGGTACTGGCTTGAATTTTACCACGCTATTTTTGCAAAAAAAAAGTGTCACTATTATTAGTATTAAACAACAAACAATATCCAATTGCTTCAATTTAATCAAACACCGCTACAGTAAACAAATAACAATTAATCACAAGGGTCATATAAAGCATACGGTCATATTAATCTATCAGCTGGTATTTCCTGTCAACTTCTTTAAAATTATTATTGATAGACCTGGTTAAAATTAATGTTAAAAACGGCTATAATCCATCGAAAGCAATAAGATTTTGTTTCATAAGCATAAAATAAAGTTTATCTTAGTCCGCATGCGACCCTTTGTGGTCGCGGTCCGCCAAGTTTTGTCAAAAAACTTCCTTCGTGCGCCGTTGTTTCGTAAAAAAAACGTCGTCTCGTTGCGACGGTCAATTTCATTATTCATATTTTTTGTTTTTACTCGTGCTATTATTATTATTATAGATGGAGGCTAAACCCTTTTTTTATACCACTTTTCCTCCCCATTCTTCTAAAAGTAATCAACAACTTACATTTATTATCGTTCTTTATTTTAATATCGAACCAAACAAATTAAAATTGAGGAACATACCATAAAATTATGAGTTAATAGGAAGCAATTTACTAACATGAGCAAAAAATTGAACATTTTGCAGGGGTTTGCTGCGAGAGCCAATTGTCAGATGTCCCATTGCGATTGGTTCCACTAATCACAAAACTGATTGGATAATAGTTAATCTGTGACGTGGTATACTAGAGCCTACTACAACCCCAATAGTTTGCAGGTACTCGCCGGAAGGGTAGTGACACACTAAATGGAGGATACATATCCGGAGCCTCGCCACCCCGGCTCCAATGCCCTTCCCGCAGGAGCGGATTCGAGATTTCGTGGATCAAAAAATATACCACTTCCCGACTTAAGGGTTAAAATAACGTAACTGGCTTCATAGCTAAGCTCACAAAATCCCATTTCTCAGAGGTGTCGTATAACGTCCGCCCCCCACTACTTATTGGTTACTCAAGTGACCCGATCCCTTGAAAAGGTTGCCAACACCCCTGGGCTAAATTAAGTAATTCTGAGCTCATAATAGGCTTTCTAATAGTGAAATGATTCAAATATTAGTAAAAGCCCCAACAACTATACGTTTGGACACTTCATTTTAACTCAATTGGGTTTACCGTCTTATGTTCCCACAACTCCCCATTCTCCCAGTCTCCTTCCTTTAAAGCTTTTTTCGTCATGGTATTTTTTATATAGGTTTCCTAGTTCAATGCTGGTTGACCTCTTTTTCGTTTGCTTCTGGGGTGCCATTCTGTTACTTTCTCGGGCCATCTGTTTTCTGGCATATGTTTGAGGACAGCTCAATTTTCCAAAGTTCTGGTGATTGAGTTGGTTATTTCCATTCTTTTCCAAATATCTTTGTCCTGAGTCTATATTTTCTTGTTACTCTCAGACACTTCCAATTATACAGTTCCAGTTTTGTCTTTAATAGATTTTGCTATTGGCCACATCATTTCAGTTCCATTGGTGGTCTATAATGGTTTAATCATTGACCATAGGTAACATGGTTGACCGATTGTATCAATTATTTGTTGCTACAGCAGTGAGAATCATGGAACAAGAAAAGGCAATAAGTCGTGGTATCGGGAGTGTTATTATAAAATACCATTTATTTAGTAAATATTTTCAAAAAATAGCAAAGCATCTCTTGTTAATTCTGCTACTTACATAAAAATGTACTTGGAGTGTCCCCATTGACATTGGCTAGAGCAGAGGAGGAAAACTATGGATTCCTGATAAGACTTCCAGGTATTACTTTATCTGTCTAAAAAAAACTGTCAAAGCAATTTGCTTGATTGCAGTAATTATAGTCAGAAAGAACAAGTAAGATAATTTCAAAGGAAAATACACACAAATATGTCAGAAAGGGGAGATATCAATTTGATAAGATATATTTCTACAGTCTTAACTCAATTTAAATGGAAAATTATATGTAGTTTATCTACGAAAAACCATTATTGAGTATAAACCAAAAACAAAGGCGGTTAAAGTATGCTAAGTAGAGACAAAATTGGGTGTAGATTATTTATTATATGTCGCGAAAAGATGTTGGAACTTTACATTTAGAAAATGGCACAGTATATATCGATTAGCACTACAAGCGTTGAAGGCTCATTGCTTTTTGTACTATCTTCCACTACTCTTTCCTGTCTGCTGCTTTTCTTTTCCAACCTCTTCTACTTCCTTTCTCCATCTGGTTCTTGATCGCCCTCTTCCCTTGGCACTCCCCAGTTGGCTGTCTAACACTCTTTATCCCTGTCCTACATTGTATTATCTTGTACTTTAATTGAGCGAGATCTAGGACGCGGTTTTTCCAAGCATCTTTAAACACTGCAGCTATAATTGACTTATTGTACACCTTATCTATGAATTTTTCCTATCTAAAATAGTTCCAACCCAGTAGTGATTTTTAACGTGTCACACATCGCAATGGCACAGGTCTATGGCTTTACTTCCTGACTGACAGAAGACCCACTTTCAGATTTTTCCCCAGCAGAAAAATATCACAAACATCGGCCGAATTCGAACCTGTGTCCCTTAAATCTATAGGCAAGTGCGCTAACCACTACACCACCGAGGCCGGCAAAAAAGAATGATGTTTTGGTAGCTTATATGTGAAGAAAATTACCACGTATATGTAACAATTTATTTACAACAAATAACAACAATTTTCAGATAACAATATCACGAGAAAAAATAACAATAACCGCACGCTTACTGCTGCTATACTGGAATGGTTTTGCGTACCTTCCCACGCTGTCTTATAAGGGTAAAATGATTTACGTCAGAAGCATCAGAAAGTACGCGTTTTCACCAGAGCAATGTGGCTGCTATTGTTCAGCATCCTCTCTGGGAATTTCGGTGGGTGGCTTGCGTCGCTATAATGTCGTTTTTAAAATGCTAATATTTATTGCAGGGGGCTGGGAGGCACAGTGGTAAGATAGTCAGGCTTTGGATGTAACAGTTTCCGGTTTGAATCACACTTGGTACCAAATTTTTTTCTAATTTCTAAAAATTACTATCGAGTAAAAATCAAATGTCTGAACTTGTTGCTGGGGCTCAAAAATAAACCGAAATAAAACTAACCTCAATTATATTATCCCTAAAAATAATATCTACAAGGACCAATTATAGTATGTCTACCACTGTTGATATTTTTATTTGTACAGTTCGTAAGTTGTTCCAATTAATCTATTTTCAAACTTTAAAAGTAAAAAAATAGCAATGGTGTAAATGTTATAACTGGTACCCTGTATATAATTATCAACTTTCTTGGCTTAAAGAGATCACCCTGCACATTTTTACACGACTGGATTCTTTTTTAAATTCTGAATTTACAAGCTAATAATATTTCGCTTACGAAAGACTTATTTGTTAAAGTCAAACAGAAGAAACAATGTACAATAATAGGATATTCAATTGTCAATATTAAATAAATGTTACATAGTCTGACTGATCACACATCACACGGTCTATCTTAGTTAATAGGAGACAACAAAAAAAATCTAAATTGAAAAATTAGTCTACGCTAGAATCTTGTTCAGGTGGTCCCTCCTTTCAGAAAACAATTCTCATATAATCAAGCGAGCAATATACTTATTTTTTAAATGCAACATGTACTGGGTGTTTCAAAAATGGGTAGTATACCATTGGGATCTTGGAAAACAGTAAGCAATACCATGGTATAAGATCTTCTAATTTTCTTTAAATTGATACCAAAAAGTCTCAGTTGCTTCAATAACCTTGGTAATCTTGGACATTCAAACAAATAGTAGCCATGGGAAAACAAATGAGTGGCTGTAATACCAAGACCAACAGCATTTCCTCGATGTCACTTCTGGTTAGTTATTAATGTAATTAAAGTAAATAAATATGTGGAAAAATTTGGAGTAACTTTTTTTAAATTTTCTCACTGTTATGGAAAAACAAGGAAAACAATTGGTGTGGCTGTAATTTTATATTTTAATACTGTTAGCAACTATTACAGCATGAACAAGGAATTTTTTTAAAATTATAATTATCCAGATTGTACTTTATGTACAATAAAAATAGAAAGTGTAATAACCTGGGCCGGTAAAAATAATTTGAGAAACTTTGAGGGGGCCATTCATAATTATGTAGGACTTAGGTGGACTAAAACTAATTTCAAATGAGTCCAGGAGACCAATTTCCAAAAATAGTATATAGTCCCATCAAGGTGGCCATTTGGCAATTCTTATCAATGGTATAAGATCTCAAAAATGTATTACAGAAGGAATAAAAAGAAAAATTTCAAAATGTATTAAATAATTTTTTCTATAAGCAACTGTTTGAAGTTAAATGAGCAAGCTTGAAATAAAAAAATTCAAACTATTTGGAAATGTCGAGAAGCACTAAATAATTCACACGTTTCTCAGTAAACTAAGCAAATTAAAAAAGCAGTTTAGAAAATTTAAATAGCATTGCTTGAGTAAGTGCCAATTGCAGAAGCTTAGCATTGAAATATTTTGTCTAGTGAACTTTTGAACCTCCTTATTATAAAGATAAACAAAATAAACGCCTACATTTAAAATATTGTAGTGTTTTTTTACAACTAGTAAAAATGACGGTTTGAAATAATGTGGATAAATAAATTCTGTTTAATAATTCCTATGAATTAAAGAAAAATTATTTAACTAGATTAAAATTAAAAAATATATAAATATAATTTATTCTGAAACAATCAAACTATTTTGGCGAGATAATGTTGAGCCCACAAAGCATAATCTGAATAAATAATAAATTTAAAAAAAAGAGACATTAGTTACAGAAAAGTTGAATATCTTCCAAATTTACAACATACTACCTTGATGTGTGGCGCCAGACTATGATAATACTGAAATTAATGGTTGCTTTATACAAACATTAAATCGTGTATATACAATTTTTGAAGTTCTAACTCATTAAAATCCAGTAAATATTAGTTATGTTAATATTTTTATCTATACTGTTATGTAGCTTCTTCAGTTAATTTTAACATTGAAAGCTTTTCTCACAAACTTTAAATTTTTGTTATAGTTGTAAACAGGAACCTGATAACACCAGTAACAAAATAAATAACTCTTTGTAGCCGGTAATATAAATACGTAAAACTAAATAGTAATTTTGATATTTAATTTTTTTAAACACAATACAAGCGATATGGTGAGTACAGCAACAAAAGGTAATTGTAATGGTGGCAATAAATAAACAAAAGGAGGAAGCAGGAGAAAGGAATATCAGAGCAAGCTGATAAGGAACTCTGCAAATTGGAAGCAAAAATAATGTAATGAACGTTGGAAAATATTCAAAGAAACATTGTACGGAAAAGCGGCAACAATCTGTGGAATGAGAAGGGTGAGCAAGCATACGAAGAGAACAAAATGGTGGAGAAATGAGGTAAAACAGGAGTTAAAAGAAATTAAGAAAGCTTGGAAAAAAATGTGCGGACTGGACCGCAACGATTTATGGAAGAACATAGAAATAAAAGACACGGAGCAAAAGAAATAGTAAAGAAAGCAAAACAAATGTTGGGAGGAGTTTGGCAAAGAGATAAACAAAACGCGCAAGATAAATAGAAAGGCGTTTTGGGCTCGAATAAAAAGAAAGAGGGGAAATCAGCAAAAAAAAAGATAAAAATAATCAGGTCAAGACAGACAAAAACCAAATACCAGAAATACAAAAATAATATTAAAAAATAACCAGACAGTGAAGAAATGAAGATAAATCAAGGACAAAAGGGGCGAGAAACAGGGTTAATAGATCCCGTTATAAAAGAGGAAGTGGAAGAAGCACTAAGAAAAACAAAAACAGGAAAAGCATGTGGAAAAGACAATATGGAACCTGAAATGATAAACTGGGCAGAAGCAAAGGAAAAGAATGGTTAGAGAAAATTTGCAATGACTCGCAGAAACATCAGAAAATAGAGAATGAGGAAAACAATCTGATTATGTCAATATGAAGGAGAACAAACGAACTGTGATAATTACAGAGCAATATGTCTTTCCTCAGTATGGTTCAAAGTATACACCAGATTAGGTGAAGAGAAACTTTGAAACGTCGAGTAGGCGGCATTTAGTCCTAAAAGACAAGCTACCGAAGACATACTCATAGTGAGATTCTAAGCAGAGCGAAATACGTAGAAGGTGAAGAGCAACTTTTACTTACCTAAGAGTGGCATTTGACACAGAAGATAGAAGTATACGGAAATGCTTAGAAGAATTGGATGTACCACTTCAACTACTAAATATCACGAGAAGTGTATATAAAACAGCAAAAGGATAAGGACAAATAGCAGAAGGGAGATCGAATCATTTCTTAATGGAGAGACGTCTACAACAAGGAGAGAGGACTAAAACAAGGAGACAGCCTAAATCCACTACTGCTTATCATAGTCATAGATAGAACAATAAAAAACATGAAAAAAAATGAAGGGTAATTTGATTCATGAACTTAGACCCGGTAAAAATTAGTAGCTTAATGTATGCCCTTGATATTGTAATAGTCTTGATACAAATAACAAAATGCAGGAAGTAGTAGATCCAAGAGTGGAAGAAACACAGAAGATGAAAGTGGAAGTGAAAATCAACAGAAGTAAAACCATGATAGTTATAACGAAGTTTCTGGGAAGCAACCGTTCCAGCATTTGATAATTAAATGTTAGGTCGCTTGAGTTCCAAAAAGAGGTGCCTGCGGCAGTGCAAGTGGAGTTCTAAATTGTTTTCCCCCACGCACTCATCATCGCGGAGAAACGCGTAGAGAAAGGGAACCTTATACATACAGGATCCTCGCATAAATTTGCTAACTTGGAGTCAAGCTCCATCCGAGAAGGAAGTCCGCCAAGAATAGAATTACCAGTCCGCCAGAGAAGAAATCAAACCGAAGTTGAGCCGCCACAATAGTCCCAGTCCGTTGGAGAATTACATAAAATCCGCGTACCTGTACGGTGTCCCACTTATTCATTTTGTGGAACGCTTTGCCGTTGGGGTTCCCTTAATTGATATCCAGCAGGTTATGCCAGTGAGTGTCAATCAGGTTAACATACCAGAGAAATAAGAGATTAGAGGTTTTATAAGCCGGTCAGGCCAGGCTAATTTGACCTTTAATTTTCATATTTTCGCGTAATTGGGAATTTCCGAACTAATTTAACAATACGTTATAGTCAGTCAGGCCAGATTGTACGTATTTTTAAAATTAGGCATTAACAATTTCAAGCACAGTAATGTTTTATTGTTACAATATCCTACGAAACATTTAAATTCATTCACCGGCGAAATTACGAATCCAAGAACATTTCCCAGCAGCTGGATTTAACAAAACATTCATTGACCCAGCAAGGACACGCTGCCCAGGCGGAATCAATTAACCCATACGAGTGCCAGGTGATAAGTAATTCTAATCAAAATGTGAACATTTCAAAGGTTCAGATTAATAATTTCGAAATACATTCTGTTAGATGTATTTAAACTAACTTGCAGGTGGCAATCACTTTTGTTTGTTTATGTAAATATACAGTACACATGCGGCGCTCGACCTACAGCTGGAACGTAGCCTTCGCCGTCCATTCTACCGAACTTCCGATTCCACCCGGTGGCGTGCCGTCCGGGATTTTGAATACATTATTATTATCTTTATAACACCAAAATCAAACATGTTTTGCTTTTACTTGTAACATTTAAATATAATAAATCCTGTTATAACCATTATAGTCTCTCCGTTTACGAACTTCTGACTCTGAGCTAAAACCAGGCAACCGTCCACTACGTGGGCGGACCGTTACATAGTGAAAGGAAACGCGAAATACCAAAATAGAACCATAAAATGCAAAGGGATAAGTCTGAAAAGAGTTACAACATATGAACATTTTGGAAGCATAATAGCCAAGGATGGAAAAATAGACCGCAGAATGAAGGAATAGAGGCAGGGTAACAATATTTACTATTGAAAATAATAGCAAGGAAAAGTTGGAAAAATTGCTTACAGAAGACACATAGTCGTAAATCCGATGCCGAAAGGCAAAAGGATACTAGAAGTAGTCCAATTGTGCCACCCTGTATATAAATGTGATTGCTCCACACTTTTTGGACACAAAATACAAACAGCATCTTGCCATTTAACATTCTTGATTGCGACTCAAAATTATTTGGCAAACTACTTGCTCAGTTCAAGTGCACTCACTCAATTAAACACCTAAACATCAAATGTTTTGCTTAAAACATGTTTAAAATGTTTACCTCTACAAATTTCTTGTAGACAGAGCTCAATATTTTTGCTTGCTCAAAAACAAAGGCCCACACTGCACATATAAAAAACTACCATCAACTATAAAATACATATTCTTATTTTTTTTACACTCTTTCACTACAAAAGCATGAATCAAAGTTCTCTAATTATGAGTGTGTGAACTGTAAACTTACATTTTTCCCTAGATAAAAGTAAAAAACTGCATTTGGACATATTTAAAAATTAAGTACTATTTTAAGAGTGGAAATACAAGAAAACCATATAGAAAAAAGTTGTAGATACTTACTGTTTGCAGCATTTACCAAGAATACTGTGATTTGTTTAGTTTAAAAGATGTACAATAAATTTTAATTTCTTTAATTAGAATGTTTGTCTCATTTACTTGAATAAATAACTTATTTTAGTTGACACACTTATTTAAATGTTTATTTACTTGTTTTTGCTAAAAAGTGTTTTGCTTTAATATCCTTGTAGTTTTTAAAATAAATACATTTGCCATTACATCATTAAAAAGAGAAAAAAATCCCTACCTGCTAGAAAAGACAATCTACTTGTACATCACTATTGTTGCTTACCTTTCAGGACAAGGTTGTTCTGTTTAGGATCAATATCGAGGCTTTTCCGGTAAACATCTATGGCAGCTTCACGTTTGCCTAGCTTTTCTAGGGATTTCCCCAACAAGCTCAAGCCTTCAGCCGACAACGGCTTCACTGTAAGGTAAGCAGAGACATAGCGGCGTGCCTGCTCATAGTCTCCAACTTTGAAATACAATCTAGCGAAGGCGATGCATTTCAGGTTACGCTGAAAAACATGTTTAAAATTATTAAACAGAATAACAATGCATTAGCCAAAAGCCGTCATGCTTCAAAAAAGACTAAAATCGTTGGATAAACGTTATTATTAGCAGATAATGCCGAAGAAAATTGCTGAATCTTGTTTAAACTAAAGACGGCCTTTTTGAGGCCATCCCGTATAAGCACTGCTTTTTAGATCCATCCTGTATACGAATTGAGGCAAATTATGCAAGATTATTTATATTTAGGTGCTTAATCAGTTTAACGTGTAAAAATCTTTAAAAATATGTTCCAACGTTAATATAAACTTCATTTGGAAATACTTTAACACGAAAATGACAAAGTGCTGCTTATTGATTTTTGACGTGACATAACCTACATTTTTATAACTTTAATAATAGTAATGATTGAATTTTGACAAAACAGTTTATAGATCGATTTAAAAGGGGCAAATATATTAAGATTTTAAGTCTATTTTTAAATTCCCGCCAATGTTAACATCACATGTGACTCAGCATGGGTTTACAACTAAAAATAATACACATTACACGCAGAAAGTAATTGTTTTTTCTACGCGTTACCAGTAGCACTTGTACTAATTATAAATTTGAAAATTGTGTGGACTAAACATTTTCAGGTTTGGGGCACAAAACGCCGGTTTAATGGCGGTTATAATTTTTTTGAAGGGCTCACCTCTGTCTCGTTATTTATCTTCTTTAGGCAACTTTCCACATGTCTATCCACTTCTAGCTTCGTATCAAACATTTTGAGTCTTATTATGGTAACGTAGAACTACACTAAACAATAAGTTAAGATTTGTGCAGAATAAAAAAACGTTAAAATATCACACTTTTAACCGTTGAATAACACGCACCTCACCATCTTAAAATTTGACAACTATTGAAGTTTATTGGGATGATGCGCATGCGCGGCACTCCTGACGTCACAAGGTCAAAAGGTGGGGGTACATTTTTTAACGCTTTCGCAACGGTTCTAATTTTGTCAAGTCTAGAATAGTGGTACTCAACATGTTCTTCTGTAGTCGCAAAACTGTCGATCAGATTTAGTTGGAAGCCGCAAATAACTTCTGTAGATGATATTCTAATAAATCAGTAAAGCTAAAATGAGGAAGACAAAATAATATTAAATTTAAAGTAAAATATTTAGATTACTGAAGAAGACTGAATATGAAGAAGTCTGGACATAAAAAGGAACTCTAAATATTTCTAGCATTATGTAGAGCATTTTTAACTCAATCCCCATCTCTGGTTATAGAAAAGAAATTACTTACTGTCAATTATAATTCGTTGTGGACCTTAGCATTATTATTTCTGTAGATTAATTAACAAACCACTAGATAATTTGTTGCCTATACTATACTACAACGATTGGTTCTAAAGATACTGTAATAAAGAGTAAAACTGAATATACCTACATATATCAGGTGCATCAGTTAACAACCAGATACATTCTCGGGATTAACAAAAATAGTTACACCTATCATAAAACTAATAATATTAATCTTTCATTTACATTTAATTACTATATCGATTTAAAACGTGTTATTGATTTTCCCGCATTAAAATTAAACCATTCAGTCTAAATTGGATCCATGGCAATTGTACTGGATGAGAACGTTTTAACAAATGTGTCAATCTTTTACCTAACCTCAATTATTTATAATAAAAAATTAGAATGAACTCGCTTTTACAGAGCTTAAAACAAACATTAATTGCGCCTCAGAATTT
>JABXWE010012187.1:0-17912 GCA_014611495.1 Limonius californicus
GTAAGTTACAAAGGTACTTTAAAGAAATACTAGGCATAATAAGGGTAACTGCTAAGGCATGAGGTAAATTTTTATAATTTTTGAATACGATCCCGATTGAGTGGTTAGGTAATGCGAGGATTTATTGTATTGCCTTCCAATAATACAACCATACCGTGAAAAACTGAGCTTCTAAATTGCATTGCATATTATACTGGTCCAGGTATAGCCACCAGGAAAGAGGCCAGGAGGAGATCTCCAAAATGATGAAGCGGGAGCTAGATATAATCATCGGCAAAATGAACAGGGGAACTCGTAACTACACGAAGAAAAAGAAGATATATGGCACATATTATGTCTTAAAATATCTTTTTTTCACGCCACACATTTCGGCATGGGCCGATTCGGTGCCACGACGTTGGGTTATATTTATTGCCTAAATCAATGCTACTTAGAATATAGTAGCTACTGTTATTTTTTACGAGTATGTATGTACTCCGCAAATAAAAAAATAAGGACATAAAATTTATATACGGGGTTAATAAAAAGTAAGGAGCGTCGATGCTACAGCCTTAAATAATAACTTTACGAAAAAATGTTTCTAACAAAAGCTTCCCATCAAGTTATTTGTCACAATTTGGTATTTTCATTTTTTTTTTCGATTATCATATGTGTTAGCTAAGACGGGATCGCCATTTTCTTTAAATGGCAACCTATGCCTTTTATGGCATGACCAGTGAGTGCTCTTTATTCTCTATACGGTCATGTAAAAATATCATACATTTGCATAATAAAAATTTCAAGAACAATCACGATAAACATTTATTTTTGTCACTGGCAACATTTTCATCAGGTACACTTATTGCAAGATAGACAATAGTAAGCAATTGTTAGCGAATGTTTAAAATTGAACAAATGCAAATCTGTAATGTCAATTCGGTGACAGTTAGCATTAATAAGTGATTAAAATTTAGCCTGTGTCCTGTGTTAAATACGAATTTCTAATCATGGTATGTTTAACAGAAACTGAACGTATCGAAATTTTGATGATGATCGGGTAGGGTGATGAAAAGAGAACCCACGACGATGTGTGCGCTTTATTTAATACTGTACATCCAAATCGTGAGCCTGTTATGCGGTACACTGTAACCATATTAATAAAAAATTTAGAGAAACGGGCCACGTCAAAGATTTAGATAAAATTAGCGGTCCAAAAATAGCAACAGACGATAAAATGTTGGACATTGTGCTTACAGTTTCCGAAAATCCTCATACTTCAACTCGACAATTAGCCCTGGATAACAATGTTAGTCAAGGAACTGTACTGAATATTTTACATACAGAAAAATTTCATCCTTATAACATATAAGGTTAAACTTGTTCAAGAATTATCAGAAGATGATTTTGATAGGAGATTTCAGTTTTGTGAAGAAATGATGGACAGGTGCCATAACGACCCACAGTTTGTAAATTCTATTATCTTCTACGACGGAGCCACATTTTCTTTAAATTGAGCTGTAAATCGGCACAATTCCCGTTATTGGTCGCGACATAACCCACATTGGATGGAAGAATTACACACACAGTATCCACAAATAGTAAACGTGTGGGCGGGAATTATTCGAGAATTTTTGG
The DNA here is from genome assembly GCA_014611495.1 of Limonius californicus. Lineage (NCBI taxonomy): Eukaryota > Metazoa > Arthropoda > Insecta > Coleoptera > Elateridae > Limonius > Limonius californicus. Next base: position 1,615 of record JABXWE010012187.1, read on the forward strand.
TCCTTTTTTCTTTGATGACACATTAAATGCTGATCGGTATTTGGATTTTTTGAGGTTTGAACTTGTTCCCGCGTTAGCTGTTTTATTTCCAAATGCAGAAAATCCGGACACGCTGAACGATAGAATTTGGTTGCAACACGATGGTGCTCCACCTCATTATGCATTCATGTTCGTCAATATTTAAATGGGATTTTTACAAATAGGTGGATAGGAAGAAGAGGACATATTGAGTGGCCAGCGTGATCTCCCCATCTAAACCCGCTTGACTTTTTTTATGGGGCCATCTTAAAAGTACAGTGTATACAAACAGATCAGACAATTTGCAAAATCTAAAAATTCGTATCCGCGAGCATATACGAGTAATATCATCTGCTACAGTTCAAATTGCAATTCGAGGATTTTCTGATCGTATTGCCCACTCTCAGACAGTGAATGATGAACAGTTTGAACATTTGCTTTCTTAAATTGATGTTAAATTTGATTTGAAACTTGGTAAATGCCATTTTACTAATTTGTATAATGAAATGTAAACAATAACAGACAAAAATTAGTTGTAAATGGAAAAAAATGCGCCAATCCATATTCTAATAGAATTTATTGTTTTTTACGTTTTAACACTTCAACTTTTAATTGTTGTAGTTCTGTAAAAATCATTTTCGGAAATATGTTAATTAAACAATTAAATTCCATGAGATACTTTATATGTGAAACACGTCGACTATTGGTTTCTTACATTTTTAAAGCATTATTTATCAAATCAATCTAGTTGGAAGAAAAATCACTGCAGCGAGATATTACTCTAAAACAGTAACCATTCAAGCGATAGTTAGCAGTTACGCTTGTCTGCAAAATACATGACTTCCATTTCGACATGGTTCATTCAATTTAATAAAATTATGGCTATTAGTGCACTAATTAACGACAATAATATATATTATGGAATATCAATTAGAATAAATTTTAAAAGATCACTTTAAATCATCTCATTATTGGTGGGATTTAATATTTATGGAAAACGCCACAACAAGATATCAACGGTTAAAAGTAATAAATACAGCCGAAATAAATCAATTAGGGCGCCTCTCCGGAATATTTCATAACAAAGCGTGGCTGTCGATGAGGTTGTATAGAATAGCCGGCGCGATAGATTTCTAATCACGTATAACATTTTACGAAGTGAGAAGCCTTTTATTACATTGTACTGTATACAAATGTAACAATAAAAATAACTACAATGTTTAATATAAAATTTCCTACACTACACCCGTAATTGGGTTGCGGAATTAATCTAATGCATTTTACATGATTTATTCTATATTAATTTTACTATAAAATCTGTCATAAAAATAGTCTAGGTTCTAGAACCCGATTCAGCTATCAAAATAGTAGTTTTATTTTAAGAATAGGATACCAAAAAAAGCGAATTTTTTATCTACATTAAAAATTCCTTTTCCTGGGTACTATCACAAATTAATGTTGATGTTGCTTTTATTTCTTCGAATTTGCTGGTTCATATTTCCATGTGAAAAAACAACAGAACAATTCAATAATTTTTTAATATACAGGGTGGTTCGCTAAAAAATCATTGTATATTATTAGAAATTTTTTTATGATGAATTCTTCTACGTTTTTGATCATAGAGAAAGTATTATTAATCTAAAGTGAGTTACTTGCTACCGTTTTCTACTGCCAAACAAAATATAATTTCATACTTTAATAAAATGTGAAAAGGATAAACTTTGAACCTTTCGTTAGCCTGACACCCGTGTCTCCCCTATCGGAAAATCCAGTTTACAGAATTTTATTCCTTAAAAGAATTGATCAAATTTAGGCCACAAGTTCAGCTACTTTTCTTATAAACTTTTATTTCAGTGACGGTTGTGGCTATGAATTTAATCCACATAAAGTTTTTCTAATGTAAACATAGCTCCGTTGATTCAACCGAAGATACTATTTTAAACATGCATAGCGTTTCTTAATTTCCGCAGATAATTAAATCTATAATCATAGTGGGTATTCAAATAATGGCTCATAAGATCCGGATTACGTTGTTCAGCAACCTACATTGCTAAATATGAGAAAAATAAGAAAACAAGCTTTCGGGTCAATTAAAAAATAAACCAAAACATAATGTTAGTGATAATAGGTGACACCGTAGAAAAGCTAGAAAGCAAATGTTTACATAGCAGACAAAATATACAGTTAAAATATTTTAATTCGGTTCTCACAGGAAAGCATCGTTTTAAATGCATTTGTTTCTAAATTTCCAACTTTTAAATACTAAATTTTTACTGATAAGGACGCGAATAGATGAAATTACTGTTCAAGATTAAGAGGTTGATGTTTGGCGGCGTGTTTTATCAAAATCAAGCAAATTAAAAATACTTAATCATTCAAACTCAATATCTGACTCCAAAGATTTTCCTGGAGTTTCTTGTCTGCCCTAAAGAGCGGGCCGGGTGGGCTTCGGCCAAGTCCTTACCGAGCCTGGTAGTCGAATGCTGCCAGGTATTCGGAGGATACCCGGTTCTTCAGTCCCTGGGTCCCATTCTCAGGTGACGAAGTATAAAGTGCAGTGACGCGACATACACAGCCTCTCATGGATAAGACAACTCCGCCTCCTAGTGGTTCTTGCTGGGTCACTGGTCGGAGCTAGAGTCTAACGGAGCAATATCGATGGCTACACCATAGCCGTACCAAAAATCTGGGACCTCACAATGTGGCGGGGACGTACGAAGCGGTCTACAGCGTGGGCGCCAAAGGGGCGTCGCGCGCAGATAACGGCGGATCTCAAGTTGGCGACGTGTGGCGAGTTGGCTTCGACCTAGGTCCTTACCTAGCTCCGTGGTTAAGTCCACCGAGCCTATGGAGGATACCCGATTCTTCAGCCAACATGGGCGGGTGTGGCCCGGCAAAGAAGCTACATGTCTTGATAGCAACACAAAGCCTCTCAAGCATAACGAGGACAACTCCACCTCCTATGGGCCCACTGGATCTCTACTTCAAGATAGAGTCGAACGGAGCGCTGTCCGCGGTTAACCAGAACCGCACAATTTGTAACCTCACTTGTGAGGGGGGTGTATTACGAGATCCACTTAAGCGTGGGCGCAATCTGGGCGTCGCCTGTGGATTAAACCTGCAAAGCCTTAACGATATGTAGTCGGGTGGACGACGGCCTAGGTCCTTACCTAGCCTGGTGGAGACCCGATCTTACCAGGTGTATGGAGGATACCCGAGACTTCAGAGCGACACGGCGCGATGAAGTGGCGTGATACATGACGCGCAATACATAGCCTCTCACGTATAGATGGACAACTCCACCTCCTATGGTGCCCACTGGGTCTCTACTTTAAGGTAGTGTCGAACGGAGTGCTGTCCTTGGCATACCAGAGCCAAATTATACACGCTGAGACTCCCTTCGGGGGGGAAGGGGGGAGATGGACGTATGTCTGGCCATGCGTGGGATGAGGAATTGAAGACCCATTACATTCTAAGTCTCACACAGGAGGGACTTTAGAGTCAGAAGGACGAAAGCCGAAAGAGACAGGAGATGAAAGAGGTAGGTGGAAGTATACAAGCCGGAGGGCGGCACAGACAGGTGTAAGATGGAAAGTTGAAATGAAAGAGAGCACAGGCAGAAAGAAAAAGCCGGAAAGCGGCAATGAAAGGTGGAAGACAAAGCCGGAGGGCGGCAGGTGGAGGGACTTTAGAGTCAGAAGGAGGAAAGCCGAAGGCAGCAGGAGATGAGAGAGGAAGGTGGAAAGAAAGGGTGTAAGGAGTAGTAGAAAGTCAGAGGGGGCAATGAAGGTGGAAAGGTTGAAAGGTGGAAGGTAAAGCCGGAGGGCGGCAGAAGGTGTAAGGTGGAAGTTAACCAGGGTACAGATAGGAGGAATAAGCCGCAAGGCAGCAAGTGAGAAGGGAGAAAAGAAGGAAAGAGAGAGGAAGGAGTAGTAGAAAGCCGGAGGGCGGCAATACAGGTGGAAAGGTGGAAGGCCAAACCGGAGGGCGGCAGAGAAGGTGCAAGGCGGAAAGTTATAAAAGGCACAGACAGCAGAAATAAGCCGGAAGGCGGTAGGTGAGAAGGAGAAGGTGAAGGTTGAAAGGTGGAAGGCAAAGTCGGAGGGCGGCAGAGAAAGGCTGAAGGTGGAACGCCAAAGAGGCCACAAGACAGGTGTGTTTAAGCCGGAAGACGGCATGTGGTAAGACAGAGTAGTGGAAGAGCGTACCGGAGCTCCACTTTCGCACAAAGTGAAATGCCAGGAGTATACTCGTGATATGAGAAGCGTGCTACCCCTGCGCTATACAAATTATGGGTACTTCGGGATCGAAGAGATGCCCCTCGTCCGGGTCAGACCGGGCGAGCTCTCCGAATTGCGGTGGATTGGAGGTGGCAGTGGTATAACGCTGGCTCGGGGTTCATTAGATCACTAGAGACGCTTCGAGTCAGCCGGGTAGCCTAGGCCATCAACAGTAGGAGGTCAGAGCTAGGCTGGCGACCTTGACCCAGGGTGGACGAAGCCGGTGCAACGGTCGGTCTCATGGGGACGGCAGTATTTAGCTACCGGGCGCGTAGAGCTGGGCGCATTATACCCGGTGACGTCTGGAAGGGTGGTGGCGCCACGACCTGGAAGGAGGGGAGATATGCTTAATTGCTAGGTGCTTCCTCAGTTCCAATTCGAATGGATGTCTGCCCTAAAGGTTCCTCAGCCCAATCGTTTATGCAGGATTATTTGATATCTCATATCTCATTCGTCTTGAGGTAATTTCCTATGTTTAATCCACGGTGAAATACTCCGACTGATATTATTATGTCGATATCATATTATCAGAAATCCATTTTCGTAATTTATTACTTAACAGACAAAACATAGATAGGGAAGTAGACCTGTTGAATAATCAACTTCTGCAACCGTTTTAATTATTTTTATTTGAAATCAATCTCTCCTGAGAAGCAAATCTCTCTATGAACTATTTTTTCAGGTAACCGCCCACTTGCTCGCCATTGTTTGCTCGCCACCGTTTGCTCGCCACCGTTTTCCCTCCTTTGCTCGCCGTCCTCTTTGTTCGACAACTATTTGCTTGCCATACCGATTGCTTGCCGGGCTGATGATCGACATGCAATTTATTCTTAAAATAAAAGGTATTTGTATCAGCAAGCATTTAGTTAATATGCTATTGGCAATTCTGATAATACTTCAATTTCAATATTAATAGTCAAAGCAGGGTTGCCAGTTCGTGTGTTTCAATTCGTATAGGGTAATATTTATTTTTTTCCTAATAAGGTTAAGAAGTGTATCTGATTTAGACGTTGTATATTTTTAAATTATTATAGAAACAGCATTCTAAGTTTCCAAAAATTTAATAATCAGTTATCCACTCAGACCGCTTCCTTGTAAAGGAAAATAATTTTATTTATTATCACACTTAATAGATAGGTTATATACTAAACCATTTTTTAATAGTCAAGATTTATAAAGAATAAACATCTATTTTTTGTACGCTTTGATAACAAATAAAAATGTAGATTTTTGAAAATTGAAAAATCGTCATTTTTACAATTGATTTGATCTCAAAAAAATGTTATGTTTATTATTATTATTAATATTTTCCTTATTTTATAAATATTATGCTACTAGTTAAGGGCTATTGAACAACTTCATCTTCATCAAAATCATCTTAATTACGAGTATTAAAATTAGAGAGTTTAACAAAAAATCACTTGATTTGTCTGAGTGTTTCAGTATCAAAATTAAGAAATAACTAAAACACATATCCAATTTTCGCTTCCAGTTCCAATTTTTAATAAACCTCCCAGTACCGGAACATCGGATTTTTAACGACCGTTCTCCATCGCAAGGCAATGGCAAACCACTGAGATACTCTGCCTAGTAAATCTTCTCTGGAGCAGAAGTGTTTACACTTCCTGTGGTTCGGAGCCCACATTAAGCTGTAGCTCCTTATGTCTGTGGCACTTTAAACGCGCAACACAGGAATAGGAGAGAAGATCGCTACATCTAGTAAGAGATGAAGTACTCAAAGAAGAGTAAACCTCTAATTTGAAAATAGGACCAGCTGTTTCAACGGCATTGATGACCACACAAGCATGGATACATGCTTTGTAAAATCAACTTATTTGGATTCTTCTACAAATGAATATTTCTTTAAATTCTCAATCTTCTTTTCTTTTTTGACTGAGACCTTGTGCCATTACGGCGTCGGGTATTTGTTTGTTATCCAACTCCTTCAATTTTTCCGATTGGTTGCTAATTCCTTCATTTGATCTTGTGGTGTGTCGAGTTTCTTTGCTAGCTCTTCTATGATATTGTTTAGTATTTTCCTCGGTCTCCCAGCTGTTTTTTTTTTCCTATTGGTTTCGCAAATAAGAATTGTTTGGTTTTCTTGTCTGGGTTCATTCTGCTAACATGTCCGTACCATGCTAGCTGTTTTTTCTCTATCTATATTGTGACTGGTTCCTGTTTAAGTTTCTTGTGTATTGTTTCATTTCTCTATCTATCCACTTTCGTTACTCCTTGTTTCTTTCGCAGGTACTTCATTTCTATTGTGGTTAATTTCCTTTTGTGTTCTATGAGTGTAGGCAGTACTTCTATTGTATATGTCATTGTTGGGATTACTATAGTGTTACATATTTGCGCTTTTGTCTTCTTTCCTATTTTTTTTCGTAGCAGCGTCCGGTTAATAGCGTAATACATATTTGTTACTTTCTTGCTATATCTATTTATATCCTTCCGTCGCTACTTATGATCGATCCCAGATATTCAAAGTTCATTACGGATTCTAACTTCTTTCCCTTGCATGTGAAATCTTGTGTGTTATTTCCATTATTTCTTTGTATCTGCATTGTCTTGGTTTTGCTCTCGTTTATTGTCATTCCCAACGCTTCCACTTCTGATGTCCAAATATCTATCAGTTTCTGCATCTTCATAGCGTTATCTGCTATGAGGACTATATCGTCCGCAAATATTAATGCTTCTATTTTTATTGGTTGTAGGTCTTTGTACCCTATAGTTGTGTCTTCTTCTTGATGCAATTGTTCATTATTCTCTTCATGTATATGATGAATGAAAGGGGATTTAGTGTATCTCCTTGTTTGAGACCCATATCCATTGCGAATGATTTTGAATTTATCCCGTCTATCTGCATTATGCCTTGTACCCTTCTGTATATACTCCTTATTGTGTTTATTAGTTTTGGTGTTGTTTGGAATTGTTCTAGGCATTCCCATATGTTATCTCTCTTGACCGTGTGGAACGCTGTTTGTAGTTCTATAAATGTCATAAATAGATCCGTGTGATCCAATTTTGTCTTATATTATTTTTCTTAGTACACTTATATGGTCAGTGATCTGCCTTGCTGCTGAATCCTCCTTGTTCATCTTCTATCTTCCCCCCTATCTCTGCTCTGAGTCTCTTTTCTAGTATCTTACTGTAGATCTTCAGTGCGACTGGTGCTAGGCATATTGCTCTGTAGTTTTCGCAATCGTTTTCATTTCCTTTCTTGTATATTGGTATCAGCATATTCCTTTCCCAGTCCTCCGGTATTTGGTTTTATTCCCATGCCTTGTTGATTATTTCTGTCATCTATTATATTAATCTGTTTCCTCCCCTTTTTATCATCTGGGGTGCTATCCCGTCTGGACCTCCTGCTTTACCAACTCGAACTTCTTTTATCGCTTTTGTTACTTCTTCTTGTGCTATTCCTCAAATTCCTTCTTATTCTTCCTCTATATTTATTTCTTCCTATATTTAATCAATGATATTTTTAAAATTTTCCTCATAATGCCTCCTCCAAGTTTTTATGTTTCTCTTGTTCGTTTCTTTGACGAATTTGATGCTGTTGATCCTTTTTCTTTTTAAAGATTTTAAGTGTTCCAAAATTTCCCTTTATTTTCCCGGAATGAGTTTTGTACTTCTTCTCCATATTCTTCTCGGCTTCTTCTTTTTGGTTACCTTAATTCCTCTTTTGCTTCTCTTCTCCTTTTCACGTATTCTTCTCTGTCTTCTTCTTTGTTTGTCCATAAGTATTTCTTCCATGCTTTCTTTTTATTCCTTATTTTATCCTTTACCTCTTCGTTCCAAAATCTGGTTGTTTTTGTGTATGGTGTTACTTTCTTTCTTCCACATGTTTTCATTGCTTCTGCTTGCAGTAGTGTTTTGAGTGTTACCCATTGTTCCCCTATTGACATTTCCGTCTTTGCCTCATTAAATTCTCAATCTATTTTTAAAGTAATGGTTATTCCCATATACCTTTGGTATCTGAAAATAAAAGTCAAAATTTTACTTATTAAGTAAAAGACGTGCCAAATTATTTTACAAACGAAAGTGCCTAGCAAAACAAACGCTGATTCTTCTGCGTTACTGCAAATATACTTAGCACATGGTAGTGCGAGAGAAGTTGACTGTCGAGCAAATGGACGGCGAGCAAACGGATGGCAAGCAAATGTCGTTGAGAGCATCTTTCCCAGGGAGGAAACGGCAATCGAACAATCGATGGCGAGCAAACGGTGGCGGGCAAGTGGTGGCGAGCAAATGACCTAGAACCATTTTTCATCAAAAGAAATCAATATAACTACCTAAAATACAAATATCAGTATATATTATTTATTATATCAAATATAACAAAATAAAACTACATTTCTCATAAAAAATGTACCTTGTAACGTGTAAACTTTTTCTAAGATCATTAAACACATAAAGAAGGTTACGGATGGTGCGCTGAGGGTCATATTTAGTACACTTAAATATTAGGCTTCTAAAATGCACAATATGTAGCATATAAATACATACAAATACCATCTATTTGTATTTTATACATATACGATATAAAGAGCTACTACAAACTATAGAAATATTTTTTTGCAATTAACAGACAAAATTGAAGAAAATTGGGATCAACAGAAAACTTAGGAAGAATAGACTTATCTACCTACTTATTCTTCTTCATAAGTTATTGGCCTGTTTTTATTGCAGTTTCAAGTATTCTTAAGGTATAGAGATTCAGCTATCCTCCCACTCTCTCGGTGGTCTACCGCTTGATCTACTCCTGCTGGTGCTGCATACCTTGACTATTCTCTGATCTTACATTCGTTGTACACGAGCTCTCCATTCATTTCCTCTTTTCCTTCCGCATCTTCCCCGCCGTATTCTTCTCTGATAATACGGTTATTTACTCTATCTGTTAACCTTCTTCCAGGTATGCTTCGATATACTTTCACTCCATTTCTTATTAGTATTTATGGTTCTCCGCGTGCCCCTCTCATCGCTATACTGTATGTGAATATTGGCCTTATACAGGTCTTCTAAATTTTGATTTTACTGTTGTGTTCATGTCCCTATTCCGTCATATCAAATCTCTAAGTGCGCCAGATATTGCTGCTGTTTTATTGGCTCAATTTTTAACTTCTTGATGCATATGGCCATAGCATAACAAGGTAAGGAACTGGTATCATCTGTTTGGTGATTTTGTAGTGCACTTCTAATTTACATCGTACTAGTTCGTTTTCGAGCGTTAACCATTCACTTTCGTCTACGCTGATTTTCGTGTTATATTTTTGTGTTGTTTGTTAATATTTGATTAGTTTTCTTTGCAATTCGTCTTCGTTCTCTGCTATTAGGGCGATATCTCCTGCATACCCTACGATTTTAATTATTTCAGCTCCCATTCTGTATCCTTCGTCAACAATCTTTGTCTGTTCTATTAATCTGTCCATTGTCAGACAAAATAGCAGTGGGCTTAAGCTATCCCCTTATCGGATTCCTGTTTCCATCTTTATTATTTCTGTTAATTCATTATTGTATCTTAGTTATGTATAGTTGTCAATATTAAGTTTAGCTGCTGTAGATTTATTATATCATTCAGATTTATTATGTCAAAGGCTTTTAACATGTCCATAAAAGTGTAGGCTTTTGAAATTCGATTGCCTTTTCCCTTACTTGCCGAATTACGAAGATTGCATCTGGCGATCGATTTTGTCGGCAACTCTGATGTTCTTTATTTATTTCTGTTTTAAAATGTTAATGAAGAGTGTCTTTATGAATTCAAAGAGACTTAATTTTCTATAACTGTTAGAATCTTCTCTATCACTTTTTCAGGTATGCAATGCTTTGTTTGCAATCGTGTTGTTTGTTGCCTGTAGTGCCTATTTTCTGGAATAGTGCTGATATTTTTGAACTAATTCTTATCCGCTGCGCTTTATTGGTTCGTCTGTTATCTCATTTCACTTGGTACTCTTTCTATTTTTCAATTTCCTTATAGCTTTTTGTACCCAATGTTCTTCTGTAGTTACAATGTCTAATATGTTCTTCTTCTATCAGATTTTCTTCCTGCGTTCTGAATTTATAACTGTCTTCTTGGTTTGAGTAAAGATTTTTGAAATAGGATTGCCATTGATCATATTTAATATTATTTATTTGATAACATTCAGATACGTTCTTTTTTATTCCTCTGGGTATTTTCCAAACTGTTCTGTGTGCTCCGCGCAGGTCGTTTTCCATTCCTTTTGCAAACGCCGTTCAAAAGTCTACCTGATTTTTGCGTTTACCGCATTCCTTATTTAACACTAGTTTTATACAAACAGGATATAATAAACACACAATATTACAATTGACTCGCCAGAAGAGCGTCTGCTCACATTGAGATTTTCATGACAAGTCCCCGTTGGTTTTTTCCTATTTTTAATATGAAACTATGGCAACATCATACAAACAAAAATAAGTACATTTTACAGAAAACGTGGGACTTCCTCAACCTATGGGTAAGCAGAATGAAATTAACACAACTTCTTCTGGCTAAAAAATACTTACAATAATAACAAGAATGTTTCTTAACCAAACCATGGTAGGATTACTTCTATCGTAATAATATTCGTAGTAATTACTTGTTTAATTATTATGAACAATATATTCCGATGTTGCAGTCAATAACCAACATATGTTAACAGATTCTACTTACAGTAAACAATTCCTACTATCTGCGATTTATCGGTAATGTTTGAAAATACTCACTGAATTTCGTCCTATAGAATACTTGTAACATATAATTTGTCATGAGAAACGTCACGTTTATGTGGATAATTAGTTTGAACATAAACACCAAAATATTCAAGTCCGTCTTTAAATACCTCATCTACATCTCGAAGAGATTTCTGCGAAGTTCATTACTATTTATATTTTAGTTTGCCAAGAATGAAAAATTGTCTGAAATGTCCATGTACACGACAGCTCTTAGCTGACAATTTCCTAAGAGTATTGTAACCACTAGGAGAAAAAGATTGATTTAAAAATTCTCTTTGGGAAAACTTCAACTGCTACATCTCTTAAACGTCTGTCATTATCTCGTTTCTTTCTGAATCTCATATTTTTCCTTACTGCTTTAGAGTCAACGTCCGGTAAAATGTTTTTAAAATTCTCATGCTGTTAAAATCTTAACGCCCTAGGCTGCAGCCTGGTCAGCCTATACGTAAACCCGCACTAATTTAGCTGCTTTCAGCAAAAGAGTTAAATTAAAAATAATACATTCACGTAAAACACAAAACAAATTTGATAATTCATTCTGCATTCTAATTTAATTAACTCCTCAGACAAAGCACTTTTCAACAAATTATATTCCCGGAAGCTCTTTCAGCCACAAAAAGTGATGTTCTTACACTTATACATCTTAGAAATCTTTTAGCTTTTCAGTGATTATGATCAAGTTACCTCGTTTTTCTACAAACGTGCAACTTTTACCAAGTTGCCAACTGCATTAGTGCATCCACATCCAATTCCATGAATTAATTTATGCATTGGTTGCAATCGGCTCTAAATTACGAACAATGGTGGGATTTTGGAGGAACAATTAATCTCTCTTTTTTTATTCGGTCGAATTCGAACTAGTTATTTGGTTTTGTGTAGTTAGAAATCCGACGCAGCGTTTCCCAGCCACATTTCTTCCCGGGCACGTACAACGTGGACCGGTGACCGTTTGGTTATGCGTTACGCCCCAAGCAAAAACTCACCAACTATTGCTTCCCTTCCGGGCTTTTGATTCATTGTCGTCCATTTTCACACAAGAGGCACTGGAAGGGCTGGTCCCGGATGAAAATTGATTTATCGCTAAATACCAAGGAAATAACATAAACCAATGATTTCGTGATTAAAATCACATCAGACGGGTTCCGTGTCTTCTGCGGACCGAAATTCTTGTTTCGCTTTTATCGTGAAACCTGAAAATTCTCATAATTGCGAAGAATCCTCGGGAAACGTCTAAAAATATAAGAATTGACGCGAGAGAATTTTTTTTTTCAACCCTGAGATTGAATTCCCCTAACGAGTTCTGTTTTAATTAGTTTATTATAACTTTAGACGAAAAAATCAGCAGTGTGTAATTAACATTTCCTGGCCTCTCACTCTGTAATTCGATTTTTTAGAAAAAGTCTACAAGGAAGCTGCCGCAGGCGCTTTTTTATGTCCAACCTCGTAACACACACTGAGGGTATGCTGAAGTTATTTACTCGCATCCCGTTTTTTTGGCTATCAACAGCCTTTTGATCCCAAGGGTACCATAACAGGGCACGTTGTATTTATAATTGATAGCGAGCTATATTCGAGATAAAGCATGATCTATGTGAGCTTTGTAAGACAACTTTTTCTCAACTCACTTTACACCCTCAACATAAACAAAAGTAATCTATTTTTAGTGAAAATAAAAAACATCATCAATCACTACATGTGTCTACCAGAGCACTCCATGCAAAATGTGTTATTAACTTTACAATATTGTAATAAAAAATAGTAAAAGTAAAGTTCTGCCAATAATTTAAAATTCCGAAACTGCAACATGATAATTACCTCTTCAATAAGAATAAACTGTCAAAAACACATTAAGTGTCTAAGTTTAATGCATACACTAGCAGCACAACGATAGTTTAATAGAATAATGAGCGAAACATTTCGTTTGAGCCTCGGCGTTACTTCAAATTGTCTCTACATAATTACAAAAATTTCCAATAATTTTTAAATATCTCACCACTGGAATACAATCAATGTAGATTGTCACCCAAATCACCCTTACGAACACAATAAATACATTTACTTTCGACGATGAGTATACAGAAATGGTAATAATTTGGCGATGACAAGATAAGGATTATTTTGCTAACTCAGCCGAGAAGGGCGTGGCTTCAATGAATCAAGCAGCTAAAAAAAAAAACTTAGGGCGCCAGGAACTTACCTTCATCAAAATAATCTTAAGTCCAACCATTTACCGCTCCAAGTAAATGATGCTAACTCCAAAAACAACCAAATATCAACAATAAAACTCGAAAATAGTTTAGAGATTAGTAAATGTATTTTTCCCCCGAAAATAAATGGCATGAAAATATAAAAATATCAATATAAAGAAACTTGACTAATTCATAAGCAAAACATAGTAAATACACATAACGATATAACAATTCAACCAACAATTCAGATAAACAAAATTCAGGTAAATAAACTTCGACCGTAGTGAACGGTAGTAATTACTGTAATCAATATTGAAGTTACAAAAGGTTAAATATAAAATTGTAATAAATAATAGAAAACAACCCTGTAAAATAAAAAGTGAATGTAAACCAAATTGGAAAACAATTAGGCGAATGAAACCCTAAATCTTAATTGTTCAAATATCAAAGCAAATGCATACGACAAGGTTAAACGCGTGTCAAACATTCGATTGTCCCTATTTTGAAGGCCTTCAAGGTAAGAAACAATAAGGGTCGCATCTAAAATAGCGTACCGATCGCGAAATTACTTGGCGTAAGACAAAATTCGCTCAACTGTCCAAATATTCTAGTGAAGGCAAAAACACAGGGGCAACTGTTTACTATTTTACACGCTACAAATGAACAGGTTAAATGTAAGCCTAAATTACATAAATTCGGCATGAATAAGCAAGACAGTAAAATAATGTTGGAAAATGCAAGGTGTAAACCCGGCTTTACGTGTAAACAGAGCAGCGTAAACCCGGTTTCATACAATAACACAGCTGATAAATTTATCAAAAATAAGTAAACACACCTGACAGGTCATCAAGTTTAAATGCATGTAATTGAATTTAAATTAACACGTACGAACTTATTAACACACATAAGTAACGTACAACTAACTCTACTGGTTAATTACAAAAATATGCAAAAATACGCCTGACCTGCTGGAGATCCGTTGGGATGCTGTCGTAGATAGGCTCAAATCTGGTGGAAAGTGGGTTGTAAAGTCCTGTAGACTTCAATGTAACGAAGCCTCGATTTCTACCATGTGCTCGGTAATCAGAATTCAAATCCCGTAACAAACGGATAGGCGATGGTCCAATTAACACCATACGCAACCCAAAACGCCAAATTGCTTCAAAATCCTCGAGAAAAATCCAGATACAAACTAATTTGACTTCAAAAAGTCACACCTCAAAGGAACGAAGCTCTGATACCTGTCACAGACAACACACGACTCTCTCGAACTGGAAACGGAACTCAGCCATCCCAAAATTTGCGAACCAGGAACTCAAAAAGCATTATCAACCCCGCGCAATTCAAATCAAATATGGAACAAATACAAAAGATTCCCAAAAACCCACAAGCAGAACGGGAAGCTTAAATCATAGGAGCAAAATAAACGTAACAATATGTTTAGAAGAATAAAGACCTTTATTATTATTATTATTGACTTTTTACCGAAACTTCCATTTTATATGATGGAAATATAATTAGACCTGCATAGAGATCCACTTCTATAGCTACAGATTATTACTTTCTTATCATTTGCATTCTTTTAGCCCCGTCACATCCTCTACATCCTCCTTTTGGTTTGCTGTTTTCAATCATTTTGTATTCTTTTGTGTGGTGTTTTCCAGCACATTTTACTCATCTTGATTCTCTGTTGCAGAATCTTTGAGTGTGTCCATAAGTTTGGTATTTCTTGCAATGGGAGACTAGTTTTGATTTTCTTAGATGTTCTATTTCAACCTTCATGCCTAGTATCCCTTTTATACCGTATATTATTTTAATGTCTTCATCATTTTTGAAACTTAGTATAAATACCGGAAAGGGTTTCTTCCCGTTTCTCTGTTAACGTTAACGGCTTCTATTATTTTGTATCCTTGCTTAAATTTTCTACTATGTTTTCTGAAGCGCACGACAGGCGCAGTTTCCTCGCCATGACTTTCATGGTTCGTGTTTGTTTATGTATATGTATAAGTGTCAAAGATGCTTTTTTTATTTAGTAAGTTTGTAAGTCTTTTATATTCTTTTGCACAAGCTGCTTGTATTTTCACCTCCTTGTTATTCATTATAACTGCTTTAAATATACACTTTTTGACTTTAATCCACGTTGTAATGCATAACAGTCTTTAATTTGGCACAAAACAATTATATGTTATACATAATAATGCGGCAGCCCTTTTTAGGAAGACATTCAAATCAGAGGTGCTAATGCAAATGTGGAAAGCAATAACAACGTTTTCGAAACCTTTAATACTACTAAAACACAAACCCAAAAGAGTATGCATGCAAATATTCACGTAGAATACCCAAAATAAGCACTTAAATGTGCACTTTAAATTACAGTCCTTTAAGCAAAGTAGGACCCGGATAGATACAAAAACTGATACTAATAAAAGTAATTAATAATAAAATAGAATTAGGATTAAATTTAAATATTATCATTAATTTAGTAATTACATGCTGTAATAAATAGTCGTTTTAAATAATTAGGTACCGGCGTTCGAATGAACCGGGTAATACTAATAATAATAATAATGCCTACATAGACAGAGTTTTGTTTGTATACTAGACATTTGTTTTCAGTAGGTATTGCTAGATATCGCTTACTGCAGAAAATATACAGAGAGCGGTTTTAGACTTTTGTGTCTCATCACTGTAACACATCTTCCAAGTGAGCAGCAAAGAAGGTAAATAGTGCGCACACGTAAATTTTGTTTTCAATTCTGTGCCTTAATACTCTTAAAGGGAAAAGGGTAGAACATAGTTTATGGAAGGAACGAGTGTGGGGAAAAAATCGCTGCTTGTATTGCAGCTAAAACGTTACAAAGTTTCCGAGGCACCTTTTTAGAAACAACGCAAGCGAAGATAGTGTCGAAACGATTATTGTATTAGCAAAAACGATCGTAAAAGAAAACACATGCTTAACATTTGACGGAAACGTCAATTTTTCAATTTTATGTGGTGGAAATATAATTAGACCTGCAGAGACCCACTTCTCCAGCCGAAAATGAGACTTTATCGACAGATTATACCTTGCCTTTTTTTT
>JABXWE010012188.1:0-18436 GCA_014611495.1 Limonius californicus
GATAATCCAGATGTGAAATAAAAAAAAAAACCTCGAAATAAACGAGAGAGATTACATTCCAGAAAAACTGAATCCAATTAATTTGGTAAATTTTTATTTAAAAAAATTAAAAATATTATGTATTATTATTATTATATATTATTTTATTTTACCAAAATAAAAAAATTAAATTTTTGAATCATAATTTAGACTTCTGAGTTGTCATTTCGACTCCAATTGTATAACTACGAATTTGAAAAGGAAATGAAATTGTATCAACAGATTATTGATATCTTTACAGTAATGGGAGTTTCCAAAATTTTCTATTTTATATACAAAATAGAAAAAAATGTTACTTTTGAAACTGATGGGTTGAAATGTAATATAAATCAAATTAACAACTTAATTAAAAAAAGGTTATGCAACCAAGCATACAGCCGAGTAAATATTTCCGTTTTAGTTTACTAGTTATCTCGCAAATCCACAGCTATAATATGATCAATGTTTAGATACGAATAATGCACTTACAAGTACAATGAGTTTCAGATAAAACCATCATTATTTTAATATTTGATCTATTTTATTTGTACGGTTCGGTGTGCGATGACCTGCTGAGTAAGTATATTATTTATTTATCAGTGCATATTATCATTCTATGCAGTAATGTCATAGGGACGACTAGCAATCTTTACGAAGAACGCAAAGAATTTTCATTTTACTGCATTCTCTAACACTTCATTATTATAACTGGCAAATGGGGAAAATTTAATATAAACATTCCATAGCAGGTAATAATAAAAATTAAATACAAAGCAGAGCACTAAATATAAACGGATTGCTATTGGAGACTGTTGGCATTTGATGTAGGAAAACTATTTATGTAAATATGAGCATCTATTATAAATACCTTGGTCTCTGTTTAAAGGGAAACGTAAAATACTAATAACGATTTTACACGTAAGCAATTATACAAGGGCCGTTCTATTCCTGCTGAGCCTAGTAAAGTAATACACAATATATTGACAATACAATTTTATTTATAATTTTTCGAAGTATTACCCTCCACAGTCAATGCATTTTTGCATCCATGAAAACAAATCTTCAAAATATTTTCTCCAATCTTCTCGCATTCGGTTATTTATTTCATTTTTAAATGCGTCAACCGCTTCTTTAGCCGATGTAAAACATAAACCCCGGAACTTATTCTTTACATGTGGAAATAAAAAGAAATCATTTGGTGTTAGGTCTGGACTAGACGGCAAATGTCCCATTATTTCAATGTTTTGAGCATTCAAATACTCAGTCCTTCGAGCAGCAGTGTGCGCCCGAGCGTTATCGTGATACAAGATGATCCTTCCTTTTGGACGTTTTTCGCGAACATTTTGGAGAACTTGAGGCGAACGAACTGTAGTGTACCATTCAGCATTCACAGTGCGACGATCCTCCGGTGCTACAGTGGAAACACGTCCAGAAATTTCAAAAAATGTGGCGACCATCTTTTCGTTTCGGCTTTTTTCACGAACAACTTTTGTTGGAGCCGATTCGTTCTCAAAGACCCAAACTGCCGACTGTTGATTTCTTTGGGGATCATAGCAGTATGCCCATGTTTCATTATCTGTAACGATGTTGTACACCAAATGAGGTAACTGCCGTTTTTAGCTTAGGAGTTCGAAAGTTGTCATTTAAGGAAAGTCGACCACGTTGAAATTCATTGTACCACCGCTTTAAGGTAGCTAAGCAACACTACTTGTCACCTGCTACATAGGCTCAGCGGAAAGAGTAAAGAGTAAAGTACATTGTCCTTAGTTTAGAAAAGTGTATGCTAAAAATCAATTTATTGGTCGAATTATTATTGTGGCCCTTAGAGTATTCGAATGTACCGAACAGAATTTATTCTAAACTTAATTCATAAAATGAGTGATAATCCTAGTTTTGTTGCCTACATGAAGCAATCGTTGGTAGACTAGCATAAAACAACAAATTTTAATGTCGTACGAATAAAAATAAAATTTCTAAAAAAGTTTAAATAGGTACTTCTCTTGGTTTAAATTCCACGTTAAGGTGTAGGTTTTCTGTGTTTGTGTCTGGCTAGAAAATTTTGTTTGGTGTAACAGTGTTTAAACACCTGTGTTTCGGAGTTCACGTTATGCTGTAGGTTTTCTATGTCTATCTTCCTTCCTTCATTTCAGCCATTTGTCATGCATTGCTGGATGTAGGCCTCTCCTAGTTGTTTCCTAACTACTCTTTCATGTGCAGTTCGATGCCAGGTCTTGCCTGCAATTCCTCTAATAGTGTCTACTCTACGTTTCTCTAGCCTGCATATGCTTATTTTTACCATTCTCGGACGCCATTGTAATATTCTATTTGGCCAGTCTTTTTCAGTTATATGAGTAACATAACCAGCCCAATTACACTTCAAGTATGCAACCCTATAAATCACATCCGTTACACCAGTTCCACGTTGGATTCTAATTTTGTCTCTTGTTGTTACATCTCGAATGACTCGTTCCATTGCTCTTTGAGTCACCTTTAGCTTTTCTATAATATTTTCTGATAATGTTGCAGTCTTTAGGCCGTAAGTTAAGACTGGATGTGCCGAAAACTTGTCGCTTAAAGCAGACTGTATATCAGGGGTTTTCAGAGTTGTCTTCCAAAAGCAGCCCATCCCAATCGAATGCTCCTTTGAATCTCTACTGTTTGATTCTCTTTATCCATTTTAATTATGCGTCCAAGTAAAAATATTCATTTACGGTTGTAACGAGTCAAAATGGTGAAAAAGTGATTCTTCTTCTTCTTTCTCTTCTTTCAGCCTTCTTCAATCCATCTTTGGACGTAGGCCTCCCCGAGTTCCCTCCAGGAGGGAAAAAGTGATTAGTTGGTGTTAATTACCAATTACACGAGGGTTCAACATTTTGAGATAAAAATGGGGACAACAAACATCTGCCCGCAGCCGTGACGCAAAATCTTTCAGAAACATGCGTCCCTT
Source organism: Limonius californicus (assembly GCA_014611495.1). Classification (NCBI taxonomy): domain Eukaryota; kingdom Metazoa; phylum Arthropoda; class Insecta; order Coleoptera; family Elateridae; genus Limonius; species Limonius californicus. The sequence continues at coordinate 2,966 of JABXWE010012188.1, forward strand.
TCAGACAAGAGTGGGGTGCGCGCATGTCGGAAACCGACAATTGGCCGATATAAAACCGCCAGCGCGGCCGTTTGAAAATGACTTTATTTCCTGGCTTTTGATTTAATCCAAAGTCAGAGATATACCTTCTTTTAAGAGTATTCTTAAAAGATCCTAGTGTTGAAAATTCGATCTTGAAATTAACCGTTGTAGTAAAATCTGTTTAATAATTCCGTATACTTACCCGAAAGTGAATTAATAATTTTCCAGTGTTTTCGCGGTATTAATAAATTTAATAATTTTTCGTTTCCAGTTACAGATTCCGAAGCTGAGTGATCCAGTGAGCTTCGCCAGTCGACAGCCGTCGTGGTATTTTGTCAATTAATACAGCCGTTCGAAGTCGTTTGATTTCCAGCACATTTTGAAATTGAGGTTGGAAAATATAAATATTTAACCTGCTTTGCTTATTCATTTGAGTGCCCCATAGTCCGTTTTCCCTGTAACAGACATTTGTATCGTTGGTGTGCCGGTGTTTGCATCGGTTACCATCGCTATACGTTTTTGTGTAAGAGTTATTATTGCTTATTGAGTCGGTGTCTGAATCGACGCAGTAAATCAGTTTTAATAATTCTGCTGTTACTAGTTGAACACCCTGTACAAAGTTTGTCGTATTTCGGGAAGGAATTTCACGAGACGTTAAATTTTGTAAGTCCCGCTAGGATATTGGAATTGATTTGGAATATATTTCATATAGTTCAAAGCTTTCTACGATTCAGTCGCGGAGTCTTTTTGTGCAAATTCGTAGGGTGAAATTAGCCCCAATCTCGTTATTGTAGACTGGAGAATTTCAATCAAATAATTAGATTGCATTTTCCGTGTGTCCGGTATTTTCATTGTCGAATTCAGAATCCTGTCCTGGTCAGATTTTTCCAGCAAAGCTAGGTTGAATTACATATAACACAATTGCACTTTTAAAAATGCGTAATTTGAGTTTTTAACTTCCAGGAAAACTGATTAACATAAAATCTCCTGTTTGAAGATTTGGTACCGTAATTTGAAAGCGAATACATACAGATTATTGATTCTGGGGCTGCCTACTGTCGATGGGACACAGGTGTACTCCCGCACAAGAATTTGTCATTGTTTTGTTTACTCAGATTTCACTTTGCTTAAAGCAAATTTTCGCACATTGTACGTGTCGATTGTAAGCTGGAAAGTTCCCACAACACTTTCCCTAGTTCTGCATCACAAACTCCGGTTATACAATTGCAAGGAAGTTTAATTCTTGCGAACAACAAGCGTAACTAATTCGTTTGTTTATGCTAACAATTAGGATCGACCGACCGAATGGACATCTTGTAAACCGCAAAAACAGTGCACCTACAGGACCAGTTAGTCGGCTCGCTGACCTGGGGCAGAAGCATTCGACCGACCAAGGAAAACAGTGGCGTGTCAAGGATTTATATTTATTTGTCAATTAATTAAAATCAGAAACCGATTTATTTTACATATATTTTGTATATACATTTCAGTAATGTTTAATAAATTTATTTTTCCAAGCACTTGTAATTGAATTCTAGACAACTCCAGAGCATACCCAGGCTATATAAATATTGGAGCGTTCTCGCCCCTATAAGCAATGGGGCGAAACGTTACACGGTCTGTTTGACGGATTTTTGTACTACAAATTGTCTGTTGCTGTTAGACATGATCTTATTTTATTTATTAATTTTTAAGCTCACCTGCTTGGAGTGTTCATCGGTTAACATTTCTTGCAGTTCATCAGTTATATGGTCGGCATATCGAAGTTGGTTTAAATATTTGCCATCAACATTAACACCTTTCTCATTCCAGTCTAATTTCGTAAACACTTTTTTGAGTGCTACAGTAAATAGTTTTTGAGATATTGCGTCCCTTTGAGAAACACCTTTTTGTTTAGGGATTGTTTGGGACTTTACGTGTTCGTTGATATTTATCTGTGTTCCTTATAAGCTCAGCATAACGTGCATTTATTCTAGCATCATTTATGCGTCGGATACTGCTCCCTGAATGTTTGGAAATCAATAAAAGCCATAGTATATTATACTGGGCACACTTTTCAAACAAAGTTTCTACGGTCTGCAAGTGGTCAATTGTGCTATAGCCTTTTCTAAAACCAGTTTGATCTTGTGTTGAAAGAAGTCTATTTTACTTGTTATTTGGTTAGTTAGGATTTTCGTTAATAACTTGTATATGTCTGTATATGCTTAGTAAATCTTCTCTGGAGTAGAGGTGTTTACACTTTCCGTGGTTCGGAGTGCACATTAACTGCAGAATAAGGTGCTACCTATTGGGAAATACCTGTTAGACGAAGAAAAATGTATTTTATAGGGCCAAAGTCTTATCCTATCCTTATCGTAGTGCAAAACGGTCAAGGTTGGCGGTTAATAAAATCGACATAATGGACTGGCCAGCGCAATCCCCACATCTGAATCCAATAAAGAACTTGTACTGAAGAATACCACACATTATATACAGGGTGTCCCTAAATTGCTTTAAAAGTTCAGGTAAACTTTTTCCATGTTTTTCGCTTAGAAAATTTCTGACCACGATTGAAAAATGTGTAGGAACCCCATCATGCATTAATCACATATTCATTCTATGAACGAGGGGTACATCTTTTTACCATAGTGGCAAAGCATTACGCAAAAAGTCAAGATACAATTGGGCAGTCAAACAGTTTGGAAGAAAAAAGGTCCTATCATATGATATCCAATAACAGCAAGCCAAACGTTAATTGAAAATCGTTGTTGATGATTCGATTCAATAATAGCATGAGGGTTTTCATCTGATCCAACATAGCTGTTGTGGAAATTAAAAATGCCATTTCTTGGGAATCTAGCTTCGTCGATAAATAAGACTTCGCCAACAAAGTTTGCGTTTTCCGCAGCTCTTGTTAGTGCCCATCGGCAAAGCACGAGATGTGCAGCAGAATCAGGCACAATAAGAGCTTGTACTACCCTTTGAATATGCTATGGGTACAATTACTCCTCACGTAACATTCTCGAAATTAGGGAAGCATTAATATTTCTTTCGGCAGGAAGTCTTCTAGTACTGGTACCTGGTTTTTCTTCAATCCTCCTTAAAATGTCAACTTCCGCTTCAGGAGTAGAAACTGATCTAGGCCGACCACCACCGTTTCTTGATTTAAATGCGCCAAATTCGGATAAACATTGATGCAAATTTGTAAAAAACTTGTCACACGGAAGTGCACGATTCGGAAATGCTTCAGCATACAAACGACGTGCCTCATAAAAATAATAATTGGCCTTACCATACATGAAATGCTTATCTGCCATTTCCACATTGGTATATATATTACAACAACAATAACAATATTGACCCTTTCAAAAACTCAAACAAATGTTGTTTTATCCACTTCCCTAGCAGACGTGATAAATACCATTCTGCACTCCAACTTTGCCTAAATAATTTGGCTGTTTCTTGAAAACGTTTGATGTTCGAACCCATGTTCATAGCAACTTTTTTGTTTGTATTGATGAGATCTATAAATGAGTAAAATATCCGAACGTATTTCTTAAACACCCTTTATACAGGGTGACGTTAATAGTTACGCAAATATTTGAAGCAGTGATTGTTCACATCAGAAGAATACAATATACGCAAAATTGCCTTATACAAATCACAAATGTGTACGGTTATAGAGTTACAGCCTTCTAAAATGAGACTTGTCGGATCATTTTTTGCCATATAATTATGGTAACAGTTACACGAATGTTCAGAAATTTTGTGTGCGTACGTTACTCACCAAGGTTGCAGATTAGCGCCTAGTTTTGTTGTAATAAGTGTACCAGAAGCGTATTAAGTGGGAGCATTAGGTACTATCTTTTAGAATATCTTTTAAATTATGCTGTTTTTCTTATTTCTGACGCAACACTTTTATTTGCAATGCAAAAATATCCAAAAAAGTACTCTTGTTAAAAGTAGAAAAACTCATGGGTTTTCCATCTTATTTATCTTTTATGAAACATCGACTTGCCGAAAATTTGGATATTCAGTCCAAAGTTTTTCTGCGAGGAACTTAGAAAAAGCAACAAGTGATGGACTTTCGTTTTGAAGTACAAAATCAACAGGGCCATCCTAATTTCATCTAGTGAATTTTACCAACACCAAAAGAAAATGAGCAAGTGCTTCTATGTAAAAAGGTGGGTCCGTTTGAAAATTCTTTGTTAAATTAGACTAGATAAAGACTATGAAAAAAATGTGGGAAATTATAAAATCCGAAATAAATAGTTACGAATACAACTATACACCTCAACAATGTGAGAGCAAGTGGAAAAGCCTGGAGAGGTCGTTTAAAAATAAATTGGAACACAATAAAAAAACTGGACGAGGCAAAAAAGTTGCCCCTATGAAAGGTACAAAATAAATTTGTATTTTCTTATTAAAGTACTTACTATATTTTATAATTTTAGGGAATTCAGTGAAATTTTGTTGGAAAATACAAGTATATTTCCACCGTGTGTGATGGATGCTGAAAATACCACTACTAGAGCAGAAATGATGGAAAGAAATGAAATAGTTACACCAGTTGAAGAGGAATATGCAAGATTAATTAGTACACCATCGTAAGTCACTACAAACACCAATAGCAACGTACTAGTTTTATATACATCATATGTTTGATAATGTGTATAATGTAGCTCGTACGTTAGAGATAGACATACTACTTTGTAGATTTATAGGCTAACAACATCTAACAGCGCGACACCAAGATCCAATATACATTGGGAACTGCAAAACCTTCGAAAAGCTATTGAAAGAAGAACAGAAGAGAAGAAGCGAATCGAAGACAGAAAAGCGGAGCAAAGAGACAACATAATTAAAGAAATGGAAAGAAAAACAATTTATTAGAAAACTTATTACAACAATAACTAGTTAAAACTTACTTTATTCCTAGTTCCTAAGAAATTAAGTTCTACATTATCATTTGTTAATTTTCTAAAACTACATTTGTGTAATAAAAATAAAATGAAAAACAAGTTTATTATCATGTTACTCTTAATATTAAATGATAAAGTTGTCCGAATCGCTGTTTGAGTAGTCCAAAAGTGTGCTCTATAGAAACTCGACAAGAACTTAATTTGGTGTTGAAATGTTTTTGGGCTGCTGTTAAGTGGCCATTGCCTCTATAAGGCGTCAAAAGCTGGTAGTAGTGGATAAGCACTGTCTCCAAGAATGTAGCAGTCTACAAAAAGCATAGTATTAGCAGGTACTTAAATACCGTAGTGTAAGTTTTCTATCAAATTTGAAAGTGAAGAATTGCGGAAAACCTTGGCATCATGAACCGATCCTGGATAGCCTATAAATATATATATATATAAAAAAAATAAGTATATCTATGAATTTTAAATTTTCATTACATATTCCCTGTAAACAAATTGAGTAGTAATCCTTTCTGTTACAATAAGCAGTGTGTCGTTCTGATGGTTTATCGATTTTTATATGTGTTCCATCAACTGAACCTGTAAATATAAACTATTTACAATCCATCATTTAAGAAAATCGGTATTTAGAATGTACCAATTACATTTGGAAACCCTTTATTTAAATTATAAAATAATTTTGTTTTTTCTTGGTCCTCTTCGGTTGGCCATTTAATAACATTTTTTGCTAAGGAATTCAAAAATTTTGAAACTGTTGTAATGACATCGAACAGTGAAGTTAAGGCTAAATCGAAACAATCAGCTACGTCCCGAAATGATGATGTTTGGTGACCAGCAAACCAGAAAAACACCACCTTGTGTTTTTCTGGAATAAGGCTAAGTCGTGAATTACCTAGAAGAAAATAATTATCATTAGCTAGAGTAAATTAACATTTGCATGTTTTCTATTATACTTACCCCTTTGTGCTAAATTTTTATAAATATCTGACTCTGCAAACTTTGAGGATAGTGCTGTCATTAAACTCCGACTAATTCTAAATTGAGTCGAAAATCTTTTTCCGAATACAAGGGTATTACCTATGGTTAGAAATTTTCACAGCAACTTCAATAATATCTTCATCATCACTAGACGAAGAACTAGATAACAACACAACATCATCGTCCGCATCAAACACTAGCATCTTTAATTTATTATCCATTTCCATTAAAAAAAAATTCAACATAAATTGGAAAGTAAACAAAGATTTTTAGTTTATGTATATGTCAAATATTCAGCTGGGTTAAGAACTGGTCAATTTTGCCCGCATTTTCTACTCCTCCTCTGGAGCTGGAGTACGTTTAAGCTGCTTTTGTTGATCTAGAGCAGCCTGCTCGATACAAACGAACAGCTTTAGATCAGTTCCAAGCACACTAACGAACGCAATTTTTCTGCTCAAAATGCTTGGATAAATATGAATTTCAATGAAGTAAGGCAAGAAACAAGTAAGAAATATCATATTTATACAAAAGAAAACCCACAAGAAGGAATTAATCGAAACTCTGATTCATATACTGTTTGGCTGTAGTTCCAAGGACGAATCAGGAAAACTGGTATATTCTCCTTCAAAAACATGCCAACTGGTTATTAGAAACAAGAGTTGGCGAATCAAATATTAAATAGTTCAGAACTAAATAATATGTTGTATAATGTTGGAGTATTTTTGTTTTAATTTACATTGCATAATATTTAAAAATTGTTGAACATTTGGTTATAAACCAAAACTTTGTTGTCTGTTTTATTATATAATAGTTCCTATTAGGTACCTATGTGATATAGACAGAATGGCTTAAAAATATTTGAAAAAAGTTCGTTGAATCTTCTATTTTCCTTAATTATTAAACTAATACAGGTTTTCTGAACACCACTACACTACACTACAAACTTGACAGTGACAGCTAGCAACAAGTTAATAACAATATTGCCAACTTCAAGGTAACTATCTGTTTACTCTAATTAATTCTTCTCGTTCTCACGGTTTTATGCAATTAAAGTAAATAATATTACACGCTATTTATTTGCTTTTCGCAATAAGCATTTTCAATGAGATTGGGTTGGAATGTGTTAATAGTTCTCATACCTCTTTGAGTTCAGTTTTGTTTCAGAAGCAGTCCTGTCAGAAACACCAAAAAAGTTTATATGGAAGATTGATAAATTCCTATAACTTTTAGAGTGTCGCAGATGGGGCAAAACTAATGACACAGTCACATTTGGAAACCTGCAAAGTTTCTTTACAAGTTATGTTTGAAAGATGTTGAGATTACTTCTTTGGGAAACGGAGAATTTCCTTTATTCCTTAGTTCTTTGTTTTTATTGTTGATTTGTGCTTTAATCGGTAGTGTCTCCGTTGGTACACTGAAATCATCCCAATGCAAACATTTAATATGTAAATCAGGTGGTATTGAGAAACGGGAAGGAACAATATTTCTTCAATGCTCCATAAAGCCTAAACTCGGAAAACAATTTAGCGTGTTCTGAACCCCGATTACTTCAACCACTTAGTATGAGCGTTGCGCCCAAGTTAGTAAATAGAAGTTGTTGAATCCATAATTGACCATCGGAAAACTTCGAAGTTAAAGTATAAAAGCACACCCGCGTTCACAGATAGTACATTAAAATTTATAAAGCGTACAAATTGTCTTATTACGTCAGTGTTTAGCGCACAGATATCGAGTTTACAAAGTTGGTGCTTGTAGTTGAAGCGGAAATAATTGCTTGTAATTAATGATGTTGCCCGAACGTTTTTGTGTACTTTACGGTGAATGTTTTATAGTTAATTAAATCACATTGAGCTTGGATTATTATGTGTATTTTGTAACTGCAGAATTGGAATCAACTGGAGCTGGCCCACAATAGCTATATTTTATTGTTATAAAGTTTGTTGTACAATAAGACTTTCTTATCGGATTACCATAATCTACACTTTCATTAATAGAAACATAACTATTATAAAATAAATCCAATGGTGTTTTGTCTATATAAACACTGTAATCACGCCAAGAAACTAATCTGCTCTTTGAATTTTGTATGAAGCTGCAAAATGACACTCCAAAAACATGTTAGGGTCGACCTTACGGGGGGCGAATAAAAACTACTGGGTATCAAATTTAAAAACGGCTGCAGCGCTTTTGCATTTCATTCATGCAGGTCCTGCGTAAACAAACAGCGGATGCCATCAGAACTCACTGGCTGAGATAGACAGGTGACATGCAACACATAATAAAATACAGACTTACTGATCTGTCAATAACTATTGGGCAGTTGTACTCACCGGGGGTCTTCCAGCCCCCCTGGGACTCGAACAGGATTCGGATGCTTATCTGCTGGTTAGCTATTTCGGTTTCTGTTCTGGTGCATCAATCCTCCAGAAGGATCCAAGCTAGGACTAAGTCCAGCCAGTCTATCTGTTATTCACAGGAGTCGCGGGGGCGGTGGGAGGGCGCGCCCCCTCAGCTCCACATGCGCAGGGGAGAGTACCATTAGTGTCCAGACCCCTACGTAAAAGTCAGGCGATTCCATCCTGACATTAATGTTGCATTAATAATAATAATAATAGTTCTACGTAGACACATTTACGATGCAACCTCTGCCGGCTGAGAAGCTCCCGAATGATTCCTAGGGGAATAATGTTTAATCATGCCACACACATTATCTACTCATATATTCACTACGCTACTGTATCCAACAACTACTTACATAGACACACCAATCTTGTATAGCAAGCATAATAGGACCCAATGTATGTAAACCACCTATAATACCAAGTAGAAATACGTAACCATTTGGGCAAACACATATGGCGCTTTACGGGATATTTTTTTTTATTTATTAAGAAAATACCCCCATGAGGATATTTCTAATATTACTATCTGGTCTACAGACCAATGAGTAATTTTGTTCTGTCCTAAATTAACTACGTGAATCTTAAACTAAGGGTTTACTTACTAGTCTACCTTAGTATCTGGTAATCTAATTACACTTTGGAATTAACGTGTACACTGTTGCACAATGCTCTGCTTTTCACTAATATAATCACTGCTCTAACTCAAACGGTTTAGTCCTCTTGAGTCTTCTAATAATGTTAGTGTTATCAAGGAGCTGGATCGCCTCGACGTTCACGTGGTGAAGGAGCCGTTGTTCGTGGCTTCTGGCGAATTTGAAAATAGTCTGATCAACTGTGTTCATTCCAAGATCGCGATGGAGGTCACTGTTGCGGAGATACCAGGCTGCATCAACAATGATTTTTAGCACTTTGTCTTGGAATCGTTGGATGATCTGAATGTTGCATATACTAGCACAGCCCCAGAGCTGGATGCCGTATGTCCATACGGGTTTCAAGATTTGCTTGTAAAGAAGCAGTTTATTGTATGTAGATAACTTGGAGTTTCTCCCAAGCAGCCAGTACATTTTTTTTTATATTTCAAGCCAAGCTCTTCCCTTTTCTTTTTTACATGGACTTTCCAGCGAAGCTTTGCGTCGAGATTCATGCCCAGATATTTAGCTGACTCTGCATGTGGTATCTGGGTATCATTAATTCTGAAGGGTAGATATTGTTTCTGTTTGTTGGTGTAGTTGATATGCACTGACTTACTTTTATTTAGCTTGATGCGCCATGTTCTAGTTCAATTATTAATTCTATCAATAGAGGCTTCAAGTTTCTCGGTAGCCTCTTCATGACTTTTTCCAACGGCAATAACTGCCGTATCATCAGCAAATGTTGCTATTGTTTCACATCTAGGTCAGGATTGTCGCTAGTATACAGCAGATAGAGTACTGGGCCTAGTACACTTCCTTGCGGCACTCCTGCCTTAATCTCTCTTATTTTAGAATAAGCCTCTTCCTGCTTAATTCTAAAGTATCTTTCTGACAAATAGGATTTTAATAGTTGAGAATGTTGTCGGGGCAGGAACATGTCCAGTTTGTGAAACAAGCCTTGACACCAAACCTTGTCAAAAGCCTGGGCAACGTCAAGAAAAATGGTGGAGCAAACTTTTTTTCTTCTAGTGATTTTTTCATTATATCAGTAATTCTATGTACTTGGTCGATTGTGCTTTCTCTAAAGCCAAACTGATCGGAGGGAATCAACTCCTTTTTGCCTATTATCGGTTTCAGTCTTTTAAGAAACAATTTTTCGTAGTTTTGATATGACAGGGAGCAAAGAGATAGGGCTGTATGACGAAACTTCATGGGGGTTTTTCCTGGTTCGGAGTTCATAATGACTTCTGCTACTTTCCATATCTTTGGAACGTACCTCAATCTGAATGAAGCGTTAATAAGATAGGTCAGTTTTACAATAGCTTTCCTAGGGAGTTGCTGCAGGAGCTCGCCGGTAATCAGATCAAAACCAGGGGCTTTCTTCGGATTGATGGTATTTTTAATTTCATCAGAAACTTTCTTTGGCGAGGTGGGTCTGATGACAATATCCCCTTGTCTTGGTTCAGCCCAGTCCTGGGGATCCTCTCCATCGTTTGGCTGGAAAGTCTTTTGTAGATGTTCTGCAAATTTGAACGCCTTTTGCAAGTTGTTGCGAGCCCAACTTCCATCAGCATTTCTTATTGGCGGATTCTGTGGTTTAGGCCTTTTTAAATTCCTGTTGGCTTTCCATGGGGAGTAGTCAGTTTTGTTGTCGTGAGTAAGTTCGCTCAGGTATTCACTAATCGTCTCATTTTTAATACGTGGTATTTCACGTTTCAACTGCTGAGTGGCATTATTTAAAGCTGTTTTATCGACAGGCGCTCTCGTCTGATGCCATCTTCTTCTAATTTTTCTTTTTCCAGTAATTAGTTCTCTAATCCCCTTCGGGTAGTTATTGCCCTTTGTTTTAGGCTTGATCTCAGGGGTATTTTTCCATGCTGCTTGTTGAATGTTTTCGACAAACAGTTCCACTTTATTATCTAATTGTTCTTCGGTTCTTAGTGGAACTGATAGATCAATAGAGTTTTCGAGAATGATTTTGAAGTTTTGCCAATCTGTCAGTTTATTGACCAGTCTGTTAGGCGGTTGTTTCTGGATGACACTGTTACTTAATGTAAGGAGTATGGGGAATGGTCCGAGTTCATATCCCATGCTCCTTGCACGTGCAAGCTGAAATATTTCTGACTACAAAGAAGTCTATGAAGTCTGTGATTTTGTTCGGGTCTGTGCGCCAGTAGGTTGGCTTACCAGTTGATAACGTTTCACACTTCCGTTGATTACACGCTACTAAAAATTCCTTACCTTTAGTTGTTATCAATATAGATCCCCATTGTGTGTGCTTTGCGTTGAAATCGCCTCCCACTATGAACCTAAATCCTTGGCTTCTAGAAAGTCAATGTATTGTTCTCTCTTTATAGCCTATCTCGGTGGGCAATATAATGTTGTAATAATAACTTGATAAGTTTTAGTTTTGACATTAACAGATGTGGCCTGCATCTCTTTGGTCTGGTAAGCCCTTTCCTGATGATGTAGAATGGATTCCTTTATGATTACTGCGCTTGTACCTTTTGCTGCATTATCTGGATGTATGGTGTGGTAGACCCTATATCCTTTGAATCTAATGTATGACTCTTTGGTGAAATGAGTTTCGGCAACAAGGCACAAATCAATATTTTCTACATCAAGGACTACTTGCAATTCTTGTTGGTGCTGCAGCAATCCATTGACATTCCATTCTACTATTCTAAGTTGATTGACCATTTCTATTCTTGGCAATCGCTCCTTGAGCGTGATATTCCAATTTGGAAATACGGTCGTCCATTTTGTTCAGTTTTTCCAATATTTGTCGGAGGGTGGAATCAATTGATGAATCTTGGTGTTTTATTTTTTACTACTTCCGTCCGACTTACCTGCCATTACCTGGCTATGATTTTTGGGTTTAGGGTTGTTGCTTTTTTGCTTTGGCTTTTCTATAATTGGTTGAGGAATCCTCTGGGGCTGCTGAGGCAAGGTGGGTTTCCTCATTTGCATGTTTTTTATATTTTGCATTTCTTTCGCTATCATGTACCCCCTGTACTTAGCGGGGTGACCGCAGTGTACACATTTAGGCTGTGCTTTTTCAGGTTTCGTGCACTCCGCCGTTAGATGTTTTCCTGGACATTTGGCACACCTTGGTTCCTTGGCTCAGTACCTTTGTGTATGCCCGTAAGCCTGGAATCTTTTACACTGAGGTACTAGTTTTGATTTTCTAATTGGAAGAATTTCCACTCTGATTTATATGATGTTTGCTATCCCAAATATTTTATTGACGTCCTCATCATGTCTAAAAGCAAGTACTCTCATCGCAATTAGTTAGTAGGTTCGCAAACGCTATTAATTAGTTAGTACGGCAAAGATATGCAAGCTTACGGCTAGCTACCAACAACACCGCCGCACGTAGACTACCGCAGCTGACACCACTCAAGACTCCGCCACACGGCTTTTCTTTCAAACTTTTATAATTCTTCCCAGCTCTTATAAAGTCGACAGAAGTTACGTATATTTTAGCAACTATTTATATGTTGCGAGCATATTCAAGTAATATTCATAGCAGTCAAAAACCGTTGCCTAACAAGCAGCTAAAGACGCGAAGGCGGCGCTTCCAGTCGCCAAACCTTTGCCATAGTAAAATGTAACAATGTTCGGTTACTCGAATTATCAAAAAGTATACTACTTCTTTTTGTAATGATTTATTTGCTATATTTCCTTGTGATTTGTAAGTGATATTCAGCAGCGATATTTGTAATTTCCTGGTATCATCTTATCTCCTTTTTTGTATATGGGTTTTATAATTGAGGTTTTCTGTTCTTGGGCGATCTTTTTGTGTTACCATATTTATTTTATTAACTCAAACATTCTTTTCTTTTAACTACTGCTTCATCCTGATTCTGTATTAACTTAATTGTGACAGTATTTGTGCCTGGAGGCTTATTGTTTTTCATATTTCCGATTGCTTGTATAAACTACTCCCATATGGACAAACTGTTTTCTAACTTCTTGTTTTCATCGATCTGCATCTCTTCTAAAATTTTGATCTTGGTTTACTAAATACTTTACTTAAACATATATTACCTTCGCTGTCTTTTAATCCAGTTGTTGATTGACTAAATAATTGTTTTCCTCTTTCCAGATTTCTATAAAATACCTTGGAGTTATTATTTTTATGGAATTCCTCTAGCTCTTCTAGTTTTTTGTTTATCTCTTTTCCTTTTTCTGCAGTTGTTGATTGACTAAATAATTGTTTTCCTCTTTCCAGCTTTCAATAAAATATGTTGGAGTTATTATATTCCTCTAGCTCTTCCAGTTTTTTGTTTATCTCTTTTCCTTTTTCTGCATAGACTATTGGCTCTATGTCATAGTATTTTGTACTCCTCTTGAGCTTGTTCCATTTTTTCTAGTAGTATTTTTGTTCTTGCTTTCTTCTTTCTTTCGACTACTTTATCACATTCTTTATTGAACCATTTATTAACTTTTACTTTTTCAGCATCGATGCACCCTCATATGTCGATTGTTTTTATCATATCCCATTGTTCTTCTATGTATTCCGGAAATGTGCTTTTTGTTCTAGCGTACTTACTTCCTTTGGGTGTATTTTGTAACAGAATTGAGGTAAGCACAACAAGATAGGTTCGAGTATCGTGAGCTCTCCACCTTTGACTCTTTCACGAGGATCTACGTAAAGATGAACTTGAAAGGGTAGCGCCTACTTATTTTTACGTACCCCGTATACAGTATTACTGAAACAGTGCACCGCGAACCTTGCCTATTCCTTGAGTTAGGTGATGAGCCCGTTTTCGCGGATTTTTTGTTACCTGCAGATATAAACGCGTGTTTGGCATGTAAAAAGTTTTAGAAACACGTCCATATTTTTGAGGTGGCCCATTCCTACGACGGCTGTTATGAAATCGGCATTTATTGAATACAGCCACGTTCCGCGATCCTTAGAAAGCTCTACTGGTGTTTCACAAATCAAAGAACGCCTTGCCACATCGCTGTCTGTACCGGATACTTCAATTTCAATGTACTGCTGATTTTGAAGCACTATTAGATGATTCTCCAACTTTCGCGACTCGCTATTTTTTAAATATTTCTCTAACGAACCGGTTTGTTTTTTAGTTCGGTTTCTCGGGCATGTTTTACGATGATGATGCCTTTTAGCTGAAGGCATTATTCAAAAATATAAACACCACCAATGCAAAAATCGATTCGGTTCCTCGTTTTTTAAAGATTTGTCGGTAGGAATGATACCCTATAATAATAAGTAAAACAATAAAGTGTGGGACTGCACTTGCCAGTTGTAATCTTGTACTTAGTTTTAGAAATAGGATTGACGGCGATGCATAACCGCGATGGTATCCTGTTTAACTTAAAACTATAAACAAACATTTTTGGTTCAAAATATTGAACTTCGAACACATATCTGATTGATAACTTTGGACCCAATTGCCGCCCTTAAAAACTCCGCCGCCCCGTGCAAGTGCACGTGTTGCACAGTGGGTAGCGCCGGCCCTGCATTTACAGCAATCTTAAGAGAATTCATGAGTTGACCTCATTTAAGTTGGCGTATCTATTATTATTTAGACAGTTTGTGATCTTTATATTCGTAAATAGCAAATTCCTTCCTTTCTGTATTTCTCTTTTTCAGCGTAAAATATTCATTAAAAGCATTCTTCAGAATATTTTTCAGTCCAGTTCTTGGAAACTGTCCCAATCTGATGAACTAAAAAAATTTCCGGAATGCCTCCTCAGGAGATCTGAAATTTTACGAAAGGCGTAAATATTTTTGTTGACTGAGAATCGTAGAAACGCGAAATATTAGAGTCAAATATTTATCTTTTAAAGGGAAATTCCGCAGACAAGATAGAAAGTAGTAAAAATCTGCACATCACTGTTATTGGCATATTTTTTCTTAAACATTTCTAAGTTAAATGTAATTTGTTTATTTTTTTAACAGTTCTATATGTTTATTGAGTGTAAACTAATTCTCAAAATCTAAAAATGAGTAGTTGTAATCAACAGCTACACTACAAGCAAGTACTTGGCAAAATTTGTAATTAAACTACTTCTTTAAGTAGCTAAATAAACTACTATTACAGTTACCTTTTTAGCTACTGTTCACTTAAATTTATTGTAGCATAATCTTAACTTTAAAACGTTTATACAGGGTGTCCTTTAAATGCCTTAAAAGCTTCAGGTAGAATTTTTCCTTTATGAATGCTTAATACAAATCTTCAAAAAAAGTAGGTATTTGGAGCTTAGTTTTCTTGTACGAGAGTGTTAAAGTTCATATCTTTAAAACAGAATTTCATGGAAACAATAACGAGAACTTTAATGTTGCACGTATCTGCCGATAAGTGACTGACTGCCACTTGATTATGTAAAGATTAATATTGATTTGACGCTCTAGTTGCTCTTCTGGAAGTACTGTTAAAAATGATAAATTTCATAAATACTACATTTGACAACAGTGCAAGGCCATGGTATTGTGATGAAAAGCAGAAAATTTGTTTTTCGACATTTGTCAAAATGCTTCATGTAATGTCGGCCTACTAATTA
>JABXWE010012189.1:0-24535 GCA_014611495.1 Limonius californicus
AACTTCTCTTCTCTATTCGACGGGTTAGGCTAGCCTCCTGCCCGGCATACGAGCAAAGAGGGCTCACAGAACCTACTGCATTGTAGGTAATTAACAGGCCATTGGCCTATACAAAGAAGAAGAAGAAGAAGATGTTCACTATATAAGAATTATTCTAATACTCCAAGCCATTTACTTCTAAAGTGACCCTAATTTTGGAATGACAATTTAACAAAACACCAAGCGAACATCAACGGCGAATATCTAAACCATCTGAGATTCGCCGACGATATTCTTCTAAGTAATGACCTTACCGAACTGCATGAGATGATTACAGAATTGGACAACCATTCTAAAGTAGGAGGATTAACCACTTATATTAATAAAATAAAGATCATGACAAATACAAACGAACACATAAATATAATCCTCAATGACCAACTTCTAGAAAAAGTAGAACACTACATATACTTGGGACGGAAGATCACCACAACCAATGACAGCATGAAACAATCTCACGGCGAATTAAAATGTCTTGAAGAACATTTGCCAAATTAAACGATAGTCTTGCATGAGAAATACCCAACATGCTAATTGTATGGCGAATGTATTCTCCCCGTACTTAATCTATGGGGCGGAGACACGGAATCTCACAAAAAATATGCCTAAAGAATAGCCAGAACACAACGCGCACATAAATGAAGAATGCTAGGTATTAGGTTAAGCGATTGAAAAACTAATAAATGGAACCGAGAACAAACAAAAGTTGTAGACGTAATGGAGAGGGTGTCCGAACTACAGTGGAAATTGTCCCGTAGATCTGATAGCAAATGGACAAAGCTAATCTTGGAAGTGGAGACAAGATTTGGGAGCAGGAGTGCAGGAAGACCAACCACAAGATGGAGAGACGACATAAGAGGCAGGGCAGGAACCAGTGGCTGAGAAAAACAAACAACAGATGGCAATGGCATGAAATGGGAAAAGCCTATATCCCGTAGTGGATTGATATAGGCAGATCGTGTGAAAGAAAATGCTACCAGACAAATATCCTACTTGTGAGTTCAATTTCAGAGGTTTTAAAAAATCGTTACGTGGATACATTTAAAATTTACTTTCAATTTTTTTCTAAGTCTTTAGAAAATGTCTATGATATATACAAACGTACAAACACATGCATACCGACGGATAGACATTTTTTAAAACCTTCTTCTTGGGGGACTAGTTCAGGTACAACGAGATCCGGATATAAACAGCCATTAATGCCGCTTATATATGTTTGAAATAGCATTATACGGTATACGAGGGGGGATTGATAAGTATTTAGCCTACCATATAAAACTCCACAATATTTCAAAACAAAATTTTATTTATTCAACATAATCACATAATCTCCTTTAAGACTTATACATTTAGCAAAACGTTCATAAAGTAATTCTAAGCCATTAAAAAAAATCTTTGTCTTGGTCTGCAAACCACTCCTCAACGGCAAATATTGCTTCGTCATTTGTCGAAAATAGTTTACCTTTCAAATATTTTTTGGGTTTTGGGAACAAATAATAGTCTGACGGTACTAAATCCGGAGCATTGGGCGGGTAGTCAACCAATTCAAAACCAATTTGATCAATTTTTTGCAGTGCAATCAACGACTTGTGAGCAGGAGCATTGTCTTGCAAAAATAGCAACCTCTGGCAAGTTTTCCGCGGCGTTTTTCCCCAATTTTCTTATGTAATTTAGTTAGCAACTCAGTATAATATGCTTCTGTGATAGTTCTACCCCATTCCAAATAATCTATCAGAATTATCCCATCTTTGTCCCAGAAAACTGAAGCAAGAATCTTGCCAGCCGATTTTCAACACGGAATTTTTTGGGTTGTGGAGAACCAACAAGCTTCCACTGTTTGGATTGCTCTTTAGTCTCTGGGTCATAGTGATGGATCCACGTTTCGTCCATAGTAACAAGCCGATCCAAAAAGTTTCAGGAAACTTCTGCAAAATAGCGGCAGATTTCCTTTGACGTTGTCAATCGAAAGCGCTTCTGATCAACGTTCAAGTATCTTGGAATTTGGCCGAAAGCTTTCTCTTAACCAAGTCGTGATGAATGACGTGACACACACGTTCATAGGAAATGTGCAATGCTTGTGCAATATTCTCAATCCCAATACGTCGATTTTCTAAAATCATATCATGGACAGAATCATGTTTTCTGGAGTGGTCACAGAAATTGGCCTTCCAGGGCGGTGTTCATCTTTCACATCTGATCTTCCTCTTTTATATTCCGCAACCCAGTTTTTAATAGTGGCATATGAAGGACACTGATCACCTAAGGTTTCTACCATATCAGAAATAACACTTTCAAAAATAAATACTTATTAACTGACCGAAACTCGATTTTTTCAAATTCTTTCTTTTTCTCAGACATGCTGCTTTCAAAATCTCACAGTTTGATCACCGTTCAACTTATGGATGTCATGTAATGTCAATGTAAAAGACGTTGTGTATGCAACCCCAACAGAAAATATCGCATATCTTCACAATATAATGAAAAATGTCTTCGACTTCCTTTCGAGGCGGACTATCCGAAAAGCAGTACACGAAACGAATTTCATACTAACCTCTGTATCATAAATAACGGCGCGAACAATTTAAATGATAATGTTTTTGAATTTGTTATCTTGTTATCGTCGCTTTAATTATTAGTTCAATTGTGTTTAATGCAATATTATAAATTATTTACACAAATTTTTAAATTTCTATAAGTGTTTTGTTAGTTACCTATGTGAAGCTATTTTTTGTCTACAACGGGAAAAATCCAGTATGACGGCCATAAGAAATAAAAAAGTTGACTATAGTGGCTCGACATCTAGAAGGCCTCTTCATATCATTCAACTCAGAGTGGTCAAAAACATAAAGTTACCAAGTTTGATTGAAATAGCAGAAATGGTAGAGAGCATAATTATTTTTTCGGAAATCACAATTTTCAGGTATTTCATGGTAAATCAGGAATGAATAAAAAATTCAGGATTTTTCACACTCGCCATGAAAAAGCGCACCTTGTCTCTTATTTAACGATCTAGTATCTCGTACAGTTTCCGAGGTACCACTGGTGAGCATCGAAAAATTCACCAACTATACATAAAAACTATTACAGACTTTTCCATTAAATTCATTAGAAAGAGTAAATACACTTGCATTAAATAAATGGAATTACAACATTTAAGGCGCCGGCAAATAGGTACTTATTGAACACAAGATTTTTACTTCAATTTTATTTATTATTAACGGGATTTTATGTCGGCGTCTTTATAACTAAGGCCTATCGAATTCTAAAAAGCACGTATTACACGGAACAGAATTTTGTACACAATTTTGTACAAAATATGTACACAATTCTGTCTGGGAGCATGCACAAATAGATGCAAATTAAGTTGACATCTGTGAGAAAACGGTCAAAATAGTCATGTGACTGTCGATAAAGTAGAATTCTAACAAGGTTTTATAATATTAGGTTAATGCATAAGTTCATAGCGCCTTCATATATTTATTTGAATTTAAACACGTGGTAAACATAGCTTATCTGCCCTTTGTGATTGTTAACAAACACTAAAAATTGCTCGTTTGCGCATCGATGCGATGCCGACTTTGTACAAAATTTTGTAGGTTTTAGAACATGAATCTCCAGAATTCTGTACAAATTTTTGAACAAAATTGTGCTGGATGATACGACACAGCATTTTAAAAATACTTTGAAAAAATTCTGAACAAAATTATGTAGAAAAATCTGTGCCGTGTCATACACGCCTAACACTAGAAATCGGTACGTTCATCCTTTCGCAGTACAAAATTTTCGCATAGAGGTGATGCATGCACGCAGAGTCTAGAAATCTGCATTTTATGAAGCATCATCATAAGTGCTAGTGCTACCTTGTATAAGGGCCATTTAAAATTGCATGAGGATGCTTTTTGTGATGACATATTGCTTTATTTGTAAAACTGCAAGTTGGCAAACCAGCATATAGATCTTTTCTATTTAGAATTTTAATTTTGTATGTAAGCAAGACGCCTCAGGCGCCCCTAATTTTTACTTATATTTTTGCCCAAACTACCCGTCGCCTGAAACTGTGACACTTTTACTTAAACATGCTTCTGCTATAGGTAATAATTATTCCGCAAGTCAATTCTACAATTCGGAAATAACAAATATAAATAAATTAAACAAAGACAGTAAATTCTCCGAGAGACCCTTTTTATAGAATGACCCGGTTGTTCTAGGCTCTGGTAATCGCGGTTTATTAGTTGTTTCCATAAAGTACTCCTAAAAGACTGACTAGATTCTTAAAAATGGATTGCTATATACTCAAAATTCGCTGATGAAATCGATATAAACTTTTAATTAGTACTTAATAGCTGAAGGGTTTTTGATGATAACATAGCCCAGAAATGAGAGCCCTTGCGTGATTTTAAAGATATTATACAAATATTTCTAAAAATTGCTTTTAGGACTTTGTTTAAAATTTTGACATTGGAGGTTTAAAACTGCTTATAACGCATAAAACGTTACTTTTTAAAACGGTTAATTCTTACGAATGAGGCCATTTTTTGCTTTTTATTATATCTTTTCACTATAATGATTAGGATATAAAACACGTAAAGTGTTACTATATTTGAAAATTACGTAGTAGTAAAAGTATACAGGGTGATTTTAAATATGTGCGAAAAACTTCAACCACGATTATGTGAGGTTATTTAATACCGAAATCACCTAGCACATTTTTTTAATTCGGTGTTGGTACGCATATATGGCGCTGCATAATATTTTTACATTAAATCACTAAAATGTAAATAGCTTTTCTGTTTCTTCTCCGATTTTGACAAACTTCATTGTTTTGGAAAGATAACAGTCCAACCTTAATTTCCAGTTAAGAAATGTACAATTGTGTGTGAAAAGGGGAAAACAGAATACTAGTTTAGAACCTGCAAAAAAACTCAGGTTAACGATCTCGTTTTCTACATATACTCTAATTTACATATTTTTAAATCAATGTTTTCACTTCTGGGTTAGATTCCATCCATTTTTTACACCACTGTACATTTTTCTCGACTGAAAATTAAGCTTAGACTGTTAGCTCTTCAAAACAACAAAGGTTGTCAAAACCTTGCAGGCGCATACCTCTGTAACGATCCTAATTAAAAAAATACTAGGTGATTCGGGGGTTAAATAAGCTCAGCCATACGTGGTTAAAGTTTTTCACAAAAGTTGCGAATTACCCTGTATATCCATACCTACATGTTGCCAACTCGTCGTCTAAATCCCAGGGGTTCTATTTCAAACTGCTCTATTCTCACATTTCCCATTGCACATAGTTCTATTATTTTTAGATGCAGCTATACATTTCTAATAGTGTAATTCGAAATCTGCAGTATAAATAGGTTCTTTTACATACCCAAGTTGGAAATAAGGTATAATCAATCTACTTCTACAACAAATGTGGAATAATTTTAGTGAAATTGTTTCATCGTATTACCATCGCTTAAGAACACACTGCGGACAAACCCAATTTCAATATTTAAATTTATTTTATCGTATATTATACGTATTGCCTTTTACATTGGCTGCAGTTCGCCCCGTGGCGGACAGGGAGACGAATATAATGGTTTGCCGATTAATTTTTGGTCGCCAGGATCCCCTTAATGTTAAAATCATTTACACATCTTTTACAATTAAGACATACAGAAATCTCCTATCAAAGTGCTTCCGCAATTTAATTTTCGCAAAATTACTTGTTGGACAAGAAATAAAAATCCATCGAAATGCTGGCAAGTATTACGCAAATAAATAATGTTCCACAGCTGCCTAATAACGATGATCTAAATTTTAAATGGCAAAAAAAGTATGGGTGTCACCTGCTAAGGCATGATAAATTAGTTCACTTAAAAGTCTTAGATTAAAAGAACAGCTTTTAAATGAAGCGATTAATAAAGTTGCCTGAATTCTTGCTGTATAAATATGGTTATTATACAAAACTTAAGTATTTTGGTAAGCAGATGTATATTCCTAATGGTTAGTGCGAACTAACCTGCTTAAACCAATTTTTTAAATCTTTGTTATACAATTAATAAATTTAAAGCCAATTGCCGGAGAATATGCGTAAAGCATTTGATAAATTAGATAAATAATTGTAGGAATATTTTTAAGGTCGTATATTGCGTAAATTTAACCAGATTACAAATTACTTCTAATAAATATTAGGATAGCCATCGATTTTCTACAATTTGTAGTTTTGTTGTATAATAAATTATGCTCAATTTTAAAGCAGCATTATAAATAATAATTAAATAATAACATATATAACAAGTCTTCTGACCATAAATATCATGTCTTAAAGAAAAAATGAGAGTAACAATTTGCTTGGACTTCTTATAATTCCAACTATCTTCTGTACAGAAGTGTACAGGATGTTGCAAATGCAAAGCCCGCCATTGAAAAATAGGAAACGACGAGAGTAACAGATTCGGTTTAATAAAAAGAGACACACATTTGTAAGGATAATTTTAAATGCTTTTGTTGAGGGCAACCTTTTAAGTTTTTACAAAAACTAGGTAAGAAAAAAAATTTTTGAAACAAGCTGTTTTATTGCTTTTCAACATATTCGCCTTTAAGACGTAAGCACTTTTGCATCCGTTCAAACCAATTCTCGACACATTTTTTCCACTCTGAAGTTGGTATCTCAAAAACATGATTATTGAAGGATTCAACAGCTTCTTGGGGTGATGCAAATCGCTGTCCACGCATTTTTTGTTTCACATTCGGGAACACAAAGAAGTTATTAGGTGATAAATCATTTGAATACGGGCAATGAGACATTAATTCGATGATTTGGTTTTCAAATAATCAATTGTTTGACGTGCTGTGTGAGAGCTGGTGGCATTGTCATAATGAAGACGTTTGCGACGCTTTCTGTTGTTTTTTCTGATTTCGTCGATGACTTCTGGTAAACAAATTGTACGAGGGTTGCCTTCTATATTTTGGGATCGGGCAACCCTAGTACTGCCATCTGGCAACTGACGTCTCTATCGTAAAGGTTGACATTTTTGACGGTATACGTACTCAGAACGTTTTGACGTACGAGCGCTATTTGTGTTGTTTACAGTAACTTGAAAAATCCATATCGGCCAAAAAATGGAATTAAATCGTGAACATTTTCGTGCGATTATTTTTTACAACTTTCGACGTGGATTAACCCAACAACAGTGCATCGATGAACTTAGTTCGATTTTTGGCGATGAAGCATTCGCCGTATAGTCCTGATTTGGCACCCAATGACTTCTTTTTATTCCCGAACATCAAAAATAAATTGCGAGGTCAACGTTTTTCGACACCTGAAGAAGGGGTTGATGCGTTGAAAATGCATGTTTTGGAGATACCTCAATCGAAGTGGAAGAAGTGCGTCCAAAATTAGTTCACACGCATGCAAAAGTGTATTGATCTTCATGCAGAATATTTTGAAAAACATTAAACCCATTTTCGATGATAGATATTTGTTTTTGTTCTCTAATCCCGAAATATAAACGGCAACCCTCGTATACCATTCGGGATTAACTGTTTCTCGATCCTTTAAACGAATGGCTGCCACATGTCCAGTACAACAGAGGAAACAAGGTATCATTTTGTTGAAAGTGATTCGTGAATGAATAGCTTTTGTGGGATTCGGTTCATCTTGAAACACCCAAACAATGGATCTTGCTGAATTTCCGGGTAATACGAATATATCCAGGTTTTGTCACCTGTTACGATATTGTATACGGATTTTGCAGTTCCTCGGTCGAAGTTTTTGAGCTTTTTCTTGCACCAATTAACACGAGCCTTTTTTGAGCTTCGGTCAAATTATGCCGAATCCATCGGGAACAGACTTTTTTCACAGCTAAATGTTTATGCAAAATCGAATGTACTGCAGTCTTCGATATGCTTAAGGATGCCTCTATTTCACTGTATGTCACATGCCTATCTTCAATCATGTTGCGCACAGAATCGATGTTTTTTGGAATTACAACCGATGTTGGTCGACTTTCACGAAATTCGTCACTGACGGACGCACAACCACGACGAAATTCTGCAAACCAATTGTGAACAGTCTTTTCTAATATTGCTTCATTACCAAAAGTTGAACGAAGCGGTTCTATACATTGTTGGTAAGCTAGGCCTTTACGAAAATCGTAAAAAATCGTCCAACGAAAACCTTCACGTGAAATTTTCATTTCTTCACAAAATTGCTTTTTTAAACGCTCACTGTAAACAAACTGCACGGTCAGTTTCTAAGATGCCACTGTTTTCACAATAACAAATGTCAAATATTACGAAAATAGTAATGACATATCTCAATAGTGTCACCTAGTGGTCGTTTGTAAAAACTTAAAATGTTGCCCTCGCATATGGCATAATCTATGGATCTATTTTCATTCTCCAACTGTTTAAACAGTGTAGGTTAAACTAGAAGTTGGTGATATATTACTGGTATATAATGCAGAGACTCCTTCACATATTCAACATCACAAGTAAACAATACAATATTAGATTGGACAACCGAAAGAAGACAACTTTGGAACGACCACATAACAAGAATGGATAGAGATAGATTAGTGAAAAAATACGGGACAGTACGGTCAAAAAAGGGATGTAAGGATTGTCTGTGATACTAAAGAATGAGTTGGTAACAAACAGCAAGACATTCCTAACGAACGAGAAGAAGAAGAAGAAGATATATTGTGTCTTTCTCGAGTGATTTGAATCTTACGATTTTAGCGATTTCCTCTCCTGCATGTCTTGCTCGTTTTGAAAATCCACACACATAGAAGACCTACAGACTAATATGTAAACCTCTCCAGAGAAGATTTATTATGCAGAATACCTCGCACGTTCGCCGTTGCCTTGCGAACGAGAATGACCCTTAAAAATACGATGTTCTAGTAGTAGGAATTGAACCCAGACCTTCACTGCAGAAGTCTTACGAGTTGACCTCTATCCCACGACCTACTCTTATTTGTTGTGTGTCCGATTATAAATAAAGACGCACTCAAAATTTTCAAAGGCAGCGGAGGTAATTATGTAAATTGGATATTTTTTTAATGTTTACAATAACAAGGGGCATGAAGGCACTTGGAAAGCCGCGTCCTAGATCTCGCCCCATCAAAACAAACAAGCAAAGAAGGCGTTGGGAAGAATTAATTAAATTACGTACACGTAGTTCATAACATCTTAGACAGCCTAATATTAGTGCAGTAGTTACTCTAGCTGGTTGCCTGCTCACATTTGTTGCAAAATAGAAATAAAAGACATGTCTGTAAATAGGAATTGTCGTTTTCTTTAACTAGCATGTAATAAGCACTTAGATTAGGAAAACTATTTCTAACATATTGACCGGTAATTTAATACTTTCATCGTTATAATAGGACTTAAAACCCCCGGATAAAAATCCCCCAGATACAAAACATCCGTATAACAAACCCCCGGATAACAAACCTCCGCATAATAAAACCCCCAAGCAAAAAATCCACAGACAAAAAATCCAAATTATGTGGGGTTCTTAGACGATTATTATTTTTATCATTATTGTCAGTAATTACTAATAAGTTATTAACTATCATTTTAAAATGTAGAAAAAATTGGAATGTCAAAAGTATGGCATTTATTTAATAAGGAATAGTTGTAAAGGAAAATAGATCATTCATACCCCTAGAAATATCTATGGGAAGAAATGCTAAATTGTCCAGCATTCCACAATATTTTATAAACCCCTCATTCTCCCTATACCTTTGTTCCAGACCTAATTCCTAAACTTTGCGATGGGTGCTTTGGCAGATATGTTAAAAGAATCCTCTTATAGTAACAGTATCCCCGAATAACGCTTTTTACAGGTTACCTTGGGATTCTGTTAAAAGATATTTGCAAATGCATTTTTAACTGGAGGGGGGGGGTTATCCGGGAGTTTTTGTCCGGTGATTTTTTGTGCCGTGGGAGTTTTGCCCGGGGGTTTATTATCCGGGGGTTTTGCGGCCGGGTTTTTTGTCCGGGGATATCTCTCAATATTATCAGCCCAGTTTTTGAGAATATTGATATCGATATCCAAGTTTATGTGTATTCCCAATTTTCCTAGTTACTTTACACTTGACTATTTTGGTATCTATAAAAATTATAATGTGCAAAAGGCAGCACTCTAACGTTTATTTTCATAAGGTTGCCAGATTTTGGATAAACAGCCCTTAAAATTGAAGTTTTCAGAAAGAAACCGCATCTAGTTTAATTTTAGTATAGAGGATATAGATAAAAAGCCGTTAATTTTAAATTGAGAATCCTACAAGAACTACTATCTTGAAAATTCGAGATTAAAAAAATTATACTGTAAAACATGTCATGCGGTTTCTGTTTTCAGGTAGTCGGAGAAATATTTCGTTGACTCATTCTAAACATATTTAAGAACATCAATTCGTTTGTTATCCAACTAGGTATTAATTTGAAACGGTATGAAACGAATAACACGTAACAGGACCATGAACTTGTAATAATTATTCACAACAAAATCGTTAGTTTTTTTAATAAAGAAACTGTATGCTGATTTTCGAACTCAGAACTATACGATGATAGATAATAATGTGGTGGGAGGCCTTGTCGTTAAATGTTAATAATATGTATTAAGAATTACTACTACTACTTCAAGCAGTACTTATTAAATTCAATTTTAACCTTCAGGTACCATTATTCCTAGTTTCAAGGTCAATCCATTCCAAAACATTTTGAGGTGCCCTGGATGAGCGTGAAGCCAGATTGTCGGACGGATAGGGCAGCAGGGCGCCTCGCACCGCCCATAAAAACTGACAGATACGTCTTTATTGTGAAGGACTGGTTCCATCGAAGAACAGCTTCGTGTTTAACCCAACCCAGCATTTAGATCTACCAGTCGTTTAAACTTCCTTGCAAGAATATTTCAAATTCCCACATACTAAAGCCATGATTCAAGTGTTATTCTACCACCTTATCAGTTTCTAGAGTAAAAATTACGGCAATCACTAACAGAAATTTGAAAGAGAAAATTATACAGTTTGATGAGAATTCAGGAGTTGCTTTGGGTTTGATTTATGGATCTGGTAGAGCTAGCGGCCTAAATTTGATAGCTCTGTAATCAGAATGCTCCCTAATTACGGAGCTTGTTTTAGTGTCTACTTTTAGGGTGTAGTATAGATTGTGGTGGCAACAATTAAGCTTGTTGCTGCATGGAAAAAAATTCTAAAACCATTATGATTGGGAGAGGTAGTTTTCATATTGTTTGGGAAACGGACCGCAAAAAGAAAAGAAAAAGAAGCTCGAATTACATATAATTATTAAAATATAGCATCTTAGCAAAGTGCCTAAATATAGAAACATTTAAAGAATACAAATAAAGTCATTTTTAGCAACAATACTTAATCTGAAGGTTATTGCAAGAATGCGCACTCTTCGGCGAAAAAGAACTAATCTTGGTTTTGTGGTTTCGATAAACTATTTTGAAACTTTGATGATTGAAGTCTCCGAAAGCTTATTGCATTTGACTAATCTTACTCTCATATTATTACCTGAAAGCGATGTAGGGTTTATATGTTCGATTTTATTCCATAAAAAAGTTTAAATAACTTAAATAAACATTCATAACCATAAAAGTTTTGAGAAGTATTGATATTGTTTTTGATATGTTTTCAGAAATCTTGCCTTCCAACGGTTTTTAAAACTGTGTAGTGCACTGTTCTTCATAAAGGTTTTGCAGAAATGTGTTTGATTGGCGTAGAGGCTGTCAAAAAATTGCTCCCTGAAAATACTGAAATTAACTTTAAGAACAACGTCACGAGAAAATATCTCATTCTAAAAGTTAGGTTGAGATAAGTAAGGTTAGGCCAAGCCATTTCAATAAAATAGCCACGTAAAGAGATTTAGCAAGATTAAGTTAAATAGGCTTGAGTGCAGTAAACAGGAGCATCGAATTAAACTGATATTAAAGTTGAGTTGCAGTAAACAAAGTCAAGTTACTTTACCTTAACGTAGGATAATTGCACACCAGGTTGGACAAGTAGTCAAAGTTAAATCAGAACCTAAGTAAAATGAAAAATGAATTGGAGTAAGTTATATACAAGTTAGGTTTGGATAGTGTTAGAATAGGAAAAATTACCTTAGGTTGCTATTAGGCTGTATGAAATCCCTATAGATTATGTTTTGAAATTATACAGTATATTCTATGTCATAGCACCTATAGGACTATTTCGAAATTAATTTTTAGGGCGAAAATAGAGAGTGAAAAGTCGCTTCAATAACCATCATCATAGGATCGTTACATAATAATAAAGCTGCAGAATGTTGACAATTAATTGCAAAAAAATACATTAAGGAACCACCTCAACGCAGAAATGGTTAGAAACGTTAGGTTACATTAAGCTAGACTACTTTGTTAAGTCGTAATTGTTCTTTTCATAAGGTAAACCTAAGTAAACCAGCGCAATAGAGAAACAAAATTGTTATAAGTTGTTTACTATTAATTTAAAGGAACACAACTGCAAAGCTTACTTTACATAAAGTAACTATTATTTTTATTCATATCACACATCGCTACAACATAATGTTGTCTAAACCACCCAGTGGATAATCAAAGGGGAACTTCATTACTGTTGATGTCAACATAAGAGCATAAATAATTTTGAATATTATAAAGTATTAACTTGATCAGTTTTTCTTCTTAAATATAAGCAGTACTATATTGTATATGTATATCATTTACTTACCATAGGACTATAAAAGTTTCTCAGGAAAGCTTACTAAGAAATAGAAACACAGGAACATTGATTTTGGCAAATTGTGGAGGATAAATAGCACAAGAAGTTCATGGAAAGATATCTAGCCGAAGCTAAGATAGATTAAGTCAGGTTAAATTAAGTAAACATAAGTTGGGTTATTTAAGGTTACGTTATAGGCTAGGTTAACTTACTTACTTATTAGCTTCCCTCTTTTACCATTCAGTGTCGAGGGTTGGGGGTGTTAAACCCGTAAAACTTTTTTCTTCTTCTCTTCAGTTTCTTGGCTAAGTTAAACTACAGTTAAATTGGGCCACGTAAGAAGGCATGTGAGGCATTGCGTAAGCGGTATAAACGAAAATCACTGATCATGATGATGATGAAGAATAGTCTTAAATTAGTTTCGGATACGTTGAGTTAAGTTAAAGGTGCGGTTAGACTAAACTAAAGTTCAATTACGTTACAATATTCTTAGTTTAGGTTAGGTTAAGTTAGAGTTAGTTTAAATTATCTTAAAGTAATATTAAATTAGCTTAGGTTGTTTAAAGTATACTTAACTTAAAATTAAAATGTTCAAAACCAGGTCAGGCTAAGGTAAGCTAAAGTTAAGTGAGCGCTCAAAAAAGTGCCTTTATTTTTCGAGCACTAAGCACTGTTAATAGTAAAGTGCTCGCGATTGCTAAGCACTCTGGAAAACACTTAAAATCACCAGCACTAAGCACTACGCACTTTTTGAAAATTTAAATAATGAAGGATTTATTGAGGTAGAACTTCACTGACTTTAACCACCTAGTATGACAATGAATGTCTCAATTTTCGGAATGCACTATACAGGGTGGCATAATAGTACGATTTTGTTGCTTAATGTCTTTATTATAGCAGCTTAGGGAAAACTTTAAATGCAAAAGTTGTTTGTTCGATTACTGTGCATAACTTAAAATTATGGCTTACTATACAGGGTGTTTTGCTTTAGTGGGACAATGTACAACTTCTTTATTTTAAACAGAACATCCTATATATTATTACATTTTTAGATTCCCTAAATTTTTAGCTTTACAGTGATATAGGGTTTTAGGTGTCTACCGCTAATGGTTTTGGAAATAATGAACTTACAATTAAATTTTGAAAAAATGACGGCCTATCTTTAACATTTAGTATCTAGTCGTTGTTTTTTTGTTTAATTTCGTGTTTATTCTAAAAGCGCAACAAACCATACAAATATTTGTAGTATAAAATGTCAGTAAATAACTCAACATATATTCAATAATATATTTATTAAAACAAAATAAAATTACAACATTATTTACCAACTCCTCCGTTTTTCGCTTTTTAATAATTTATCAATATTTTCAAAACGAAAAACGCAAGTAATATAAAACTGCAAATACATTTAAAGGTCATTTAACGACAAGTTCGAAAATGAAAAAATTTATAGGGCGTTTAAGAAAAATATGATATATTAGGAGTTGAATTTTATTGAATGTGGTTGTAAATTAAAACCATCCTGAATAAGATATTTAAATTCTAAACAGTACGACCCTTATCTGAAAACGTGTTCGTGTAAACAGCAAAGCAATTTTGAAAAATGGTATGTCTTTCTTTAGATGCTAACTGTTAAAGCTAGACCGTTATTTTTTTTAATATAAGAGTAAGTTAATTATTTCCAAAACCATTAGCAACAGAACCCTAAAACCCTAAGTCGTTGTAAAGATAGAAAAATAAGAAA
The DNA here is from genome assembly GCA_014611495.1 of Limonius californicus. Lineage (NCBI taxonomy): Eukaryota > Metazoa > Arthropoda > Insecta > Coleoptera > Elateridae > Limonius > Limonius californicus. Next base: position 14,509 of record JABXWE010012189.1, read on the forward strand.
TCTAAAAATGTAATAATATGTAGGATGTTCTGTTTGAAATAAAGTTGTTCATTGTCCCACTAAAACAAAACACCCTGTATACTCATGAATAAGTTTAAGTTATGCACAGTAATCAAACAATCAACTATTGTAGTTAAAGTTTTATCCAAACTGCTATAATGCCGACATTAGGAAACAAAATCGCACTATTATGTCAGCCTGTATATTAATATTTGTTTTAGCGAAAATGCCAATAAAATAGGTTAGCTGATTATTGAAAAACTTTTTTTTTCATTTTTAGCGTTCCCATCAAATTATGAGATTTAACCCAATATACTTAAGTGAAATGTTGCTGTGTATTAAATACAGGATGTCAAAGTGGAAATTATCGTTACTTTTTTTTAAAATATTTTGGTGATCTCTATTATATTCTGATTTTCGCCAAATTTGGTACGGAAATATTTTTAAGGAACGAAACAATTTATCATATCATGCTTTGAGGTAGAGGGCACCACGTTAGTTAAAAACCTGATGACGAATTATTTAGTAAGTGCTTATAATGTAATATCTACATATAATACGAGGTGTGTTCAATTGAAACCCGTCTTCGCTTTATAAACAATTTATTTAACAATTTAATTACACATTATTACCGTCACAGTTAAGAGACCTATCCCATTATTTTACTAACCGACCTATACCTTGCTCATAAAATTCTTGTGGCTGCTGACTGAAGAAGTCTTTCCCAGCTATCTGTACTTCTGCGTCAGACTCAAAATGCCGACCTTCTAACGCCTTTTGCAGGTGTCCAAAAATATGGAAATCGCAAGGCCATAGATCCGGGCTATATGGTAGATGCTCTAAAACCCTCCATTTCTTTCGTCGACGATTTTCTTTTACCACATTAGCAACATGAGGCCTAACATTGTCGTGCAGCAAAATGACCCCACGCGTAAGTTTTCCTGGACGTTTCCGTCTTATTACTTGATGAAGCTTGTTCAAACTTTCATTGTACAGATTTGCATTGACATTTACTCCAGGTTTCCTCAACTTATCAACAAGGGTCCTTCATGGTCGAAAAAAAAAGTTGTCACCTTGCATGAAGAAGATTGTGCTTTAAACTTCTTCGGTGGTGGTGAACTTGAATCTTTCCACTGCATCGACGATAACTTCCTGGATGGCTCATAGTGATGGTACCAAGTTTCGTCACCAGCAACTATTGACAGAAGGTAGTCATCACCATTTTGCCTATAGTCTGTGGGGTGTTGCAGAGATAAGCCCCCCAGTCACAAGCATTTGTTTTCATTGCCAACAAAGTTTGCTGTAACTCAGATTACGAACAATACTATGGACAGATCCTACACTCGCACCAACAATTTCTGAAATTTCTTTGATTGAAATTCGACAATTTTCTCTAATAAGGCCTTCCACAGATGCCATATTGTTTTCTGGTTATACAGTACACTGTGCACCTGGTCGCGGCCCATTCATGTCCCCTCTTTTCCAGTCTTAAATTTTCGGCACCATTTCTTCACAGTTGTGTACGCAATACTAATAATCTGCAATGGCTGCACACCCTCAGCGCATAAAAATTGTAGGACCGCACGCTTATCAAATTTGGATGGATTTTCAACAACAAACCCCATTTAAAAATTTTAGTTTTAAAAGTCAGAATCAATTTCAAACGCCAGAAATTTATTAATGTGTTGCTTACAAACACTGCTAACATTAACAATCGTCATCATCAACCTAAGTTGATCAACGATGGGTTTCAGTTGAACAGACTTCATATGTACGAATTTGACAATCCCAACGGCTTTCGAAAAAACCATCTTTAAATATTTAGGCTCACATCCAATTTAGAAAATACTATTAGACTATTTTGAAAAAAGTTATGAATGAAAACAATTTATTTTAAAACATTTTCCTAATAATTATTACAGGAGATGTAAATTACGTTTGAAGTAATTATATATTTTTGGTCATAATATCAACTTTTTTCAAAAAAAGTCTCTTTCTAATATTATTTACTTTTTCGAAATTAGTTCAAATGTTTAACGGGGTTTTTGTACTCATATATCAATACCAGTACTCAAAATTAATGTAAAGATGACGCCTTGCTCGCGAGCGCCAAAGTGGTTACGGGTTGTTTCGTGAAGTGCTCGAAGCACTAAGCACCGATGCACAAAAGTGCTTAGAGTGCTTTGGCCAGCGCTAAGCGCTTAGGAACCGCTCTGCGCTAGATCATCTTCAGTATTATTATTGCATGAAATTCTCTCAGTGTTTTCGTTCGTCAAGGAAGAGGAATTAAACTTGATATTGTGTTAGTTGTACGCCTATTTCTAGAACTACTGTTAATTTTTAAACCGGTTGGTTTACCAACAATCACGTCAAAAGTCCCAACACTGTAGTACAATAAAAAGTACGGCGTAAAAGCGGGTACGAAACGTGATATTCACAAGGGAAAAAGAGCAATAAGGAGACTTCTTTCAAGTTCTTCCAACAAAGGACCGTGAAATGCGCTTTTAAATGGAGTGACAGTTTTGAGGATATGTTAGTTATATTCTTGGACAGGTCAGGTGCAAGCCCGCATGATGGATGAGGTTCGCTATCCACGGCTTACCCAGACCCTCATTATCATCTGTAATTACAGAACCAACAAAAGACATGTAAAATAAGAGTAATGAAGAAATTCGTAAAATACCAAGCGAGTTGTTTGGTCAATCAAAACTTGCTTAATTAATTTAAATATTATCCTCTGCAGTTCGCAGAATTCATAACTGGGAAAATTTAGGCAACTGATTTTGACACAAATATATGTAGATCAACTATTGCGATCAAAAGTTCTTGAAATTAATGTGTATTGGAATTTCCCATTTGTATTTTTGGAACAGAAAAAATTGGTTGCAATTTACATGAAGTCAAGTTTAATTAAAGAAAATTCAACACAGATGGGTTTGATGAGATTCCTGAACCTGAAAAGTCTTCTACGATTCTTGAAAGTGATCCAAGATTGCTATAAATAAAAACTGCCTTAATTTTAGCCCACATGTACCCCGTATTTCCGGGTCTGAACGCTATTGGTTTAAATAATTACTAGAAGTTAGATACTACATCATTTTTCTGAATTTAACATTTCTTTTACTTGCTAAAAATTAATTGAAATGTTTCAGTAAGCAGATACAATGTAGAAGAGCTTCCCCTACAGATCAAAAGCGCACTGAGACACAAAGACACACTGTCTAAAATACTTAAAAATTCTATTAAGGTTGAGAAAAGTCATCTGCACTGCTCATAAGCATAAATTAAACAAACAAATATTGTATATTGTTCAAATATGCAAATTAAATCGAGTAGGGTCTTCTGTATTGCTCAAAAGTATAACCGAAATTATGAAAAATCCTCCACGTTGTTTAAAAGTGTCTTATCCACTGTTTAAAATTTTTAATATCAAATTTTTTTATACACGTTTGGAAATTAGTAAGGTGAAGATTCTTACTTTAAATTATGCACAAAACAACTTTACAATGTTTAAATACATAATTTAAATCGAAGAAGGTAACCCAAACATCTCCTACACTATTTAAAGCAAAACCGTCTCTTGTGTTGTTCAAACGTTTAATTAAAATATAATTATCATTAACATTGTTTAATCACATTTTTTGGGTGTTCAGAACTGTAAGAGAACATGAAAATTATAAAATCCCAATTGATGAGACTTTAACATTCTAAAAGTTGTTGACAAACAGAAGTTTAATATTAATCCTACTCTAGCAATAATTTTGTTTAGCAAACCAGACTTTGGCCACGGAAATGGAGTTTCATTCGCCGGCGAGAACAAGAAAGTGAAAAAATTGGCATTTATGTAATATTAAGAATTTAAAAGCTATGTTCAAGCAGCAATTTAATATAAATTGTCATTTTCTTTAACTAACGCAGCTTTTGTAACGGAAAAGCAGCTTGTTTTGCTGGCGAGAATCTGACATTTCCAAAATCGTTGTTTATGTGATTTTAGTACTTTAAAAGCTGTTTTCAAATAATAATTTAATATGAATCATTTGTAATAATAGTTTAACACGGCGTTGAAAACGGATATGTAGCTAAATTCTTTGGTGAGAACATGAAAGTTACAAAATCTCGAAGCTGTTTCTAAGCAGAATTTAATACAAAGCCTGCTGTAAAAATGATTTTGTTTAACATATTGCTGTATTATTTTATCTCTAATTGTATAATCATGCTTAAAGTCTTTACTTAGCCTATACTTAAAGTAGTATTATGCAGCAAATTTCTGAAATACTTTCTTAATTAAATTTTGGGACTGACTTTCTTTCTTTAGTCATTTTCTGTTGCTATTTTGATTGACGTTGGATTTTCGAAACTGCATGCAGGTGTGAATTCGGTAATGAAGTAGATTTTGAAGCTTTATAATAATGATTGTGGTTTCTTATCTGTAAACAAATTTGTTTAAAACATTTGTGATGATATGTGTTCAACATATTATTAGAATATCTTCAGAGTGAAACCTGAGGAAATATAAGGAAGCAAAAGCACTTGTTTAAATAACTCAATTTATTCTACCACCTTAAGACATGCGACTTTATAGCTGGTCAAGAACAGAATCCCCGCTATTAAAACATTGCCGAACACTCGGCCCATAAAATAAACTAAAAGAAAAATATCAGCACTCCATTGGCTTCGATCATCAGCGCCTGCTAATTTCACAGAATTCACTTCGATATGTAAAAAATATGTGTTTTGTGTGAATTTGGACATTTCCTGTGTGAATTTTATAATGTTGTTTTGTTCTAGAGTGTGTTAAAGAACACATTTTAATGCTTTTAATAATTTATTTAATTTAATTCAAAAAAAGTAGGAAATTTTAGTAAATAGAAATATTGGTTCGTTTAATTCGCATCGGATTGTATTCGTGTGAGAACTTGATAACAAATTCAGATTATGTGTTTTATCAAATTAAAAAAGTTATTTGTATAATTTAGATTTAGTTAAAATTTTCAATTGTATCCTGTTTTCTGATTGGATGTATAAAATCAGGAGATGCATCTTTCAAATATTTTCATTTGATTTTGTTAATCTCTGTGGCAACGGCCAAATAATAATTGAATGTTTTGTTGTTTTTGAAAGGACGCTCTTTTGGCTACTCATTTTAAATATTGTAATCTGTGTAATTATGTAGTTTTTTTTTAAATTAAACTAGTTGTTAAGTGTTGTGTGTAAATCGGCGTTATTTCTAAAAACATACTTCGTCGAAATGGTGACGAAAAATGTATTTTTTAAATTCCATGAGCGGTTCTGTATAAGCTGCATCAGAAGCTGGCAATTGTTTATTCAACTTCGTTTGTTTCATTACTTCGAATTGCTTATGTAAATTCTAACAAAGTTTTATAGAATTTGAAGCATATAACTTCAACGAAGATAATTATTAAACATATATAGTGAAATTAAACAGGCAAAATGTTTCTACGTTCTTCCAATATGTAAAAATATGTAAAATTGAGAAAAGTGATCGACATTGTTATTTTTTATTTTGTTTACAACAATATTGTAAAAATAAAATAAAATTAGAATTTACAAGATACTAATAAATAGAGCAAAGGCTAAGGATGAAATTGAAGTGAAGAATTCTCGAGAAGAGCAAAGTGAAAAGAGAAAAGTCTTGTACATAGTTTAAATATGGAAGTTGAATGAAGAAAAGCTTTTATATTGCTTAGAAAGCGAACATATTCTACATTCAGTAGTTCAATTAAATAAATTAAACGATTTTACATTGTTTAAACTCATAAAATGAATGTATTTATCAAAACTGCTAGTGCAATGGAGAAAACATTTCTAGATTGGTAAACAGTGTAATGGAGATTATAAAGAAATTCATCAAAATTTTATGGTAAAGTTAGAACAATCCGAATTACACCGAAATTCCTGAATCCCGCTAGAAGTAAGAAATATAGATACCTAATTATTGAATGAGAATGAGTTTCGAAGAAGCATTAATACAAACATATTTCTTCTAAGAACTATAAAATACGACTGTAAGTGGTATACGTTAGGGGCGGTTTTATTATTTTTCGTTATTAGAATTCATAGAATTTTAACAAAGGAATAATTATTAAATCACTAACAAGAATCTACATAAAACCAAGATGGATCACAATATCTTGAAAATATTTATTTGATTGTTATGAGAAAAGATATTTAGAATCTTTATCTTTATTTAAAATCTGAATAGCATGGCTGTAGTAAATCCGAAAAGAAAAGGTTTGACCAGAAAACGTCAAGGAACATGCTTTATTAATATTGTGCAGCTTTTAGGTACCACAGTAAAACAAAAGTTCGGAAATATTTGAAACCTCGAGAGCTATTACAAAATTATTTTTTAAATTTTGCCAGCAGAGAAGACACGATTGTTTACTAAACTTGCAATCAATAATCGAACTGATTCTTGAAAACTGTTCTTTTGAGAATTCAACATGCTACAACACGTGTTGTAATATAAATCTAAATAATTTCGCATATAAAACACATTTGTAACTTTTTTCCTTACATTAAATTATTGTACCAATTATTAACTATAGATATTCGGTAGCCTATAATAAATTAATAGAATGGATTTTCTAATTATGAAATAATATATTTAAGGTTGTTGATTAAATAAAATTGAGTGATATAGGATCCGAATAGAGGTCACACTGTATGATATTTAAAGTTATATTTGAATTCATGAAGTGGATTTGAAAATTGACAGCCAACGCATACTTTCAGACTCTTAGGACAAGTTATAATTATTCATTAGAAGAAGACACCAAACAAAATGTCCTTAAATACAGTCCACCGCCAATGAAACAGTGTTTTGTGACACTAAACCTCAATACTTTGAAAAACGCCCGAACATGTCAAATTAATATACCAGTGTGGCACGCAATACGGCTATTCCGTTCGCCTATTTTCAATACCAAATATAGAGTGGTTTTTGCCCTAAAAATTTTAAATAGTAAAGGCATCAAAACACATACCATTTGAAAGCTCAATGAATATGCTTTACAGTAGTATTTTTATTTTTGGATTCCGAACATTAATTCCCATGGAAATGCAGTTTAAAATTTCATTGTAGTAAATGTCCATAATACCCAAACCGTGGAGGAAACTCTGCAGACCTTATTCAAGACGCACTTCCCGGGATGTGCTATCATTCAAGAGATTGATAAAGCTAACAGTAACAGATTAAATCCAGCAATACATCTGCGAATGCCTTCCAGAGAAAACTGGGAGCTGGCAGAATGCATAATCATTTAAGGCTCCAGGTGGAGACAGAATCCTACCAGCTTTACTCTTTTAAGAATGGGAGGATCTTGTTACAAAGATATGTACGATGCTAAAGGCCAGTTTGACCCTAAGTGGTATTTCTATCAAAGCCGGAGAAGGAAAGCTATACCCAAGCTAAATCCTACCAACCTAAAAGTCTTACATCGTTTTTTAAGCAGACGTTGGAAAAATTGATTGATAGGCATATCAAAGATATTACGTTGGACAGATTTCCTTTGTGTCAATACCAGTACATTTATCAAACCGGAAAATCCTGCGAACTGGCCGTTCACGAATTTACCAGCCACCCAGAGAATACCCTACAAGCCAATAACTTTGGGTTAAGAGCCTTCTTAGACATTGAGAGAGCTTTAGGTAACACCTCATTTGAATCAATCCAGAGAGCAGCAGCACATATGAGTATCCACACTGCACTATGTCTATGGATAGCAACCATGCTCAAAAACAGACTGATTACCACCTCTCTCAAAGATGTAACCGGTCACTAGAGGCTGTCCGTAGAAGGGTCTCTCTGCTGCGGTGCCTCGTGGCCGATGGCCTTCTGCTTGTGGTAGATGAGAAACGGATATACGCAGAGGGATATGCGGATGACATCACCCTCTTTATCCAGGGGAAGTTTGAGGACACCGTATTAGATAGAATGCAAGTTGCCCTGGACACTGCCGAAAGATGGTGTGAAGAAAAGAGGCTCACGGTAATTCCGGGTAAAACGTGAAGAAGAAAGCTCGTCGTAAGACAGCTAACCTTATTCGGCGGAAGACTGATGATAATAGAGAAGATCAAGTGTTTGGGAATCATTATAGACAGCAAAGTGACCTCCAAACATAATCTGGAATACGCAACAAATAAAGCCATCAAGGACTTCTGGAGCTGTAAGCGGATGTTTGGCAAAACGTGCGGTTTAAAATTAAACATGGCTCACTTGCTGAACATGGTAGTAATTGTACCCACTATCGGTTATGCATCCCTTGAGTGGTGGCACAAGGCGAAAAAAAGTTGAGAATAGAAACAAACTAAGCAAGACACAAGGACTGGCCTGTATAGACATAACCGAGGCTATATCTACAACTCCAACAGCCGCGTAATAATGCCTTGATGATTTTCCCCTACATCTATTAGTGGAGGCGAAGGTCAGGATGGGGGCATATCGGCTGAAAACAAATGGAAACGGGAGATACTGAGGCCATGCTGGGGATCATACCAAAATCTTCGGGCATATAGACAAGAACTGGATTTTATAGATGGAGTCAGATAAAATATGAAACTCATTTGAGTTCAAAAATCCGTTCGAAGTAATAATATCAAAACGGGACGATTTGTACGTAAATAAGAGAATGGTACATGCAAATGGAGATGTCTGGTATACAGACGGATCCAGATAAGACAATGGTACCTGGGACACTTTGCCACAGTGTTGCAAACAGAAATCACACGCTGAAAGTGCTGTCATCATACCAATTCAACTCCAAACTGGTCTTGAATTACTACAGAAAAATGGTAGAACTGGGGGAACACAACAATCTTTGTTTGATGTGGGTACCAATGCATCAGGGCATACAAGACAATGAAAAAGCGGATAAGCTGGCAAGCGCTGGCGGCGCGGAACAGCTAATAGGTCCAGGACCAACTTGCAGAATTGCTTATTGCACCGCCAGGGAGCAACTAGAAGCTGGTTAAGAAAAAAACACCGAAAGTACCGAAAGTACTGCAATGAGCCCCCAGGCATGCGACACGTAGTGTCCTATTGTGCAATAAACACATACACAACAAAGGGCTTGTAGATTCTGTGAAGAGGAAGATGAAACTCCTAGTCACTGTCTTTGCTACTGCGAGGGATTACTGGTTCGCAGACAAATACATTTTGGGGAAGTAAACTTCGAAACAGAAATGCTTATTGATAACGCTTCCATCGACGATACTGCGGGCTTTTTGGAAGGCACGTGACTGTGATTGTGAAGCTGAAGTTAACCACCGCACAATAGGTCTTTCAGGCCGTGATGCAAGGAAATACATAATACCTACCCAGGAAAAAAATCCATACAGTAACAAAGGTTATGTTCGAAATGTCGTTAAATAGCCCCACAAAAGGAAATCTAGAGGGGATAAATCTGGCGACTTTGCGGGCCATGCAATAGTGCATTTTCTTCAATCCATCGTCCCCGAAACCTTTTATCCAAATACTGTCGAACAACCAGTGCATAATGCGAAGGAACAGAACATTTACTACTCTGCAACTTTGGACTGCATTTCCGCGGGAACTAATTCTCGGAATCTAAAAATAAAAAACACTACTATAAAGCAAATGCAACAAGCTTTCAAATGATATGTCTTTTAATACTCCTTACCATGTAATATTTTAGGGTGAATGTCTCTCCAATTTTGGGGTTGAAGATAGGTGAACGGAAATTGCCGTATTACATGACTCCTATGGCAAATTAATTTGACGCGCTCGGGTCTTTTTAGAAGAAGTTTAGTGTTACAAACAGTGGCGGCTGGTGAAAAATTTAAGTAGGGGTGCTGTTTAATATATATATACGATTTATTATTAATTTAAGCACGTGCTGTACACGTACACAACCGCTTTGGATGTGGCTAAGTGTAATTTTTTATGAGAGAACTACAAAGAATTTCAGTGTTATTTTCACTTGTCGGCGACAAATAGGGAATCTTTTTTTTTTATCACTCATTCATACTACCGTTCCCCCCCCCC
>JABXWE010012192.1:0-30276 GCA_014611495.1 Limonius californicus
GGATACAAAAAAATAGCATGTTTAACTCGTAAGAAAAGTGGTCTACTATCTCGTGAAAACTTAATTTACTCGCTAACGCTCGTAAATCAATCTGTTTCCACTTGATAGTAAACAACCACTTTTCTTTACTTGTCAAACAATCTACTATTATCACGACAGATGCAACTTTCTATAAAAATGTTTCACATCATATTTGAGAACAATGTCAGTTATATTATCATGACTGACATTTTAGAGAATGTATTAAAAACAGCTAAAGACAGAAGATTCTAATAATTTGCGAAATTTTATAGACATTTCCAGCATCTTCTTATTAAAAAAAAATGTTTCCATTCGTAATCGTGTTTTTTTAAAACCATATTTATAAGTGACGTTATGCGAACGTGCTAATGAGCTATGGCGTGTCTTCACGTAAACAAAACTGAACGCCCACCTACTTTACTGTAAAGTGTAAAGTAAACGGGAGATGGGAAATGTTCTGAATTTCTCATATATATTTTTCATCAGGGTTATTTTATAATGTAATCTTCATTGCAAAATCATTAAATATGTAAATATATTTGTGATCGCACTTGTTAAACCTTAAACTCTTTTACAGAATCCTAACATTTGCATAGATACATCATTCATTTATTGGGAAATGCCAGCAAATATAAATGGCGCAATTAAATTTACAAATCGCCAGCGTAAACAGGATAAAGTTTAAAGTCCTAGAGGCCGACCATGTGATTTTAATTAGCAGAGATGGGAATGCCACTGTTGTGTTGTATTGCATTGCACTTGTCGAAAATTAATGATCAATCACACAAAATATACCCTCGGATTTAAAAATATAATACAGGGCAACAGATATACTTACCAAATAAGAAATAATCATTTACCGAATGTTTAATACCATATATGCTTTCTCAGTGCATATAGGTATTTTCCTAGCTTGCAATATTTTTTTAGGGAAATGGTAGGTACATAGAAATTCCAGTGCTGTAATAATTACTACACTGCGGAACAGAACAGTAATTTTTACGTTTGCTCCTTCCGTTAATATGAAATTCACACGATCCCGCAATTTTTATCCCTTTTCTATGAGTTCCTTAAATGTATACAACGTTGCAGTTGTATAGCAGACATGCCCCAATAGACACCGATACCGTGACGTACAGGAAGCGTGTACGTTTGAAAACCTTTCCAAAAATTTTCTTATTCTCACACTCTATGCCATAGAAGAAATTTTGTTTTGTTTCTCTATGTTTTCTTAGGGAAATGAGTGTTTTTGTGTTAATACAATATAAATAAGAGTCAATAAACAATGTGATCATAGCAACTTCATATTTAAGAGGTTTGCGAATATTTCAATAAATGTTTGTGAAGTTGAGATTTTGTTGTTACTTGGTACCAAGTACAGTCGTCTGTGAAGCAAATTGATGACAGAAAGCAACGATCAATGTTAGCACGCTCTTGCATTTCATTACAGAATGCACCGTACTTTCTTGGTCAACAGCAAAAATCTCTTAATGGCACTATGCCTTATAGGGATGATATTTGTACTTCTTGAGTATATCCCATATCCGCGATTTACATAAACCTACGTCAATAGAAATTTGCCTTAAACTGCAGGTCAGGTTCATATTTACCATCGCCAAAACAAGTTCTTCTGTGCCGTCAACTACATATTTATCGATTTCCTGCGATATAATTATTATTTTTGAATATTTTGTTTTAACAATAAAAAATATTATTACTCACCACCCCTAGCTTCTGATTCTACAGAAATATTTCCAAATCTTTCAAATGTTAGTACATATTTGTGAACAGCACTTACAGAAGGTATAGGTCGGGTATTAAACTTAACGGCAAACAAATCTCTAACTCTACGCAAACTAAAGCCACTGTAAAAAGTTTTTACCATAAAAATACGTTCTGCATTGAAATAGTTATTCATTTTTCCTTAAATAATTTGAACAGTAATTTGCAGAAAATCGCTGACTTAAGTCAACTGATTCAAAATTATTTCACAAATGCTGTCTAACATGAAAAGCATGGCAACTCATAATTTAAATATCACTAAGTTTTAAATTAGTCTTAAAATAAAAATCGCACCTTTAATCTTATTATTTAATTTTATCATTCTATTGATACCATTACCTTTCCTGTAAGTTGAATTAGCGAGCAGGAATCAGCAAAAATATTCAATTCAAGGTTAAATTCATATGTTCGCATTTGAGAATGGACAGGCGGTATAATACAACACCAATAAACATCTCACCGTACTTCAAATGTGATTTTCAATGTGTCTGTAAATGAATAGCTACACTACACTAGAAAATTAGAATATTTATTGTTCTTTACTTGCAACTATTGAAATTTAACTTCTTATTTTACAACTACGTAACGCAGAAATACACAAAAAAAATCATCTTGTAGGCATTAACACAGGAATAGCAAATGTTTGGAAATGTTTTAATAAGTATCCGCCTACATGACGTCACTGTTGACAATGTCTATAGGCTCGAGATAACCATATTCTAAGTGTTTTAGACAGACTTTACCCACATACAAACGATTTGTGTTGGCAGTATCTTGGTTACATAAAATCACCTAGGGTTTTTATGTTCTGTTAAATTCAGTGCCTAAATGTTAGTGATTTTGTTATCGTTTTCTTTTCGACAGTCGCTTGTCGCTCTTTTAGGTTTTTGCAGATCAGAATTTTTGGAAAATCTACAGAAAAATTCACACTCATAATCGGCAAGACCATAAGAATATTTATTCTGCTTAGTTTTACAATATTACACATGTAAGTAGGGCCCTCCTATTCATAATAAGAATAGTTTCAGTACTTACTGAAAATTTACTACTGTTTCAATGTTAAGTTTTAATTTACAACAAATTTGTACAGGTTTGGCAAGGAAGATGACAGTGCTGGATGATGACGTGATTACTGTTCGCAATAAGTTGTCATTATCAAAACCCACTAAAGGTTTACGAAGCACCAATAACACAGAACACTCAGTGAAACGCAAGAACTCAATAGAATTCGACTCTAACCCTACTAAAAAACTGGTTCTAGGAAACATGTTAAACGGATATCGTTCGAACGATAGTCATTACCGGTCCTCTGGCGACAACACCCAAGAATGTCCAGTTGCCACACTTTCAAATATGGGCAATACGTGCTTTCTTAACAGTGTATTGTATACATTACGGTTTGCTCCCACCTTCCTGCACAACCTGCACCACTTAATTGGTGATCTTACTCTGGTGAATTCACGGTTAAACCAAAACAAAGCTAAGAGCTCTTCACTTGGCCGAAATGTGAGCAGCATATCTGGGCCAAGCTCGAGAAGCACCAGTAGCAAGGATTTACTTTCGCTGGGAAATTGTGACATTATTCCAAAGTCTAAAGTTCAGATTGTCACAGAAAAGTTACATGAATTATTTATAACGATGCATAATTTAGAGTTAAAGGATTCAGGGGATGCCTACCAACCACTGGCGTTTCTGCAGGCAGTACGCGATGCCAACTACATATTTGAGGGTAATCATCAGCAGGATGCCCATGAATTATTGGTTTACTTGTTGGACAATATTCGCGAAACCTGTGATTTCCTGACCCAGCTGGTGGAAAACCAACCGGAACTTTTAAATGATCCTGAAAGTTCTCACACCTCAAACAGCAGCAAGCTGTGGAGTGTGCGTCGTTCATGGAAAATAACAAATAGGAAAAAAGACAAAAATCCAAAAGATCTAATAAATGAGGAACACAATAATTGCGCCAACAGTACAGATGTGGATGATGGTGCTTCTGTAGATAGTAACTCAGAAAATTCTAAGAAAAAAATAGGGTATAATTTTGTAGCTGAAGACTTTGAGGGTATTACCTTAAGACGAACCAAATGCTTAGAATGTGAAGGAGTGACTGAAAGGAAGGAGCCGTTTTACGATATACCTGTACCTATTATGTTTAATGAAGACGATTTCGAAACAAATCCTAGTGAGATATACCGAAAAGCTTGTGTAACATCGGAAAAATTATGTGATTCCAATAAATACCTGTGCGATACTTGTAAGAGATATAATGAAGCCAGTCGAGAGGTGCTTTTTGAGAAACTGCCTAACATTATGGTATTGCAGTTAAAAAGGTTTACAACGACTGCTGCAGGAGTGCAGAAAGTCAACAGTTATTTACCAACTCCCTTAAAATTGGAATGTTTCTGTGAAAGTTGTTGTCAGTTGCAAAACGGAATATCGCTCCATCGATACCAGCTCTGCTGTGTAATTATGCATTTAGGTGGTACAATGGCTTCTGGGCATTATATAGCCTATGTTAAAGTAACTGACCATTTTGAAGATTATTCAGATTGTAGTAGAGATCTTCCAAGGGGTACCTTATCTGCCAGTAGCAGTGAGAAATCCATTAACATTCTTAAATATCTGAAACCAAGAGCACTGAGTAGCTCCATTATTGAGAGCAAAAATGGTATTATATCTTCCAAAACTGGTAGCGGAATTGGAATGTGCAAAAGTATAGATTGTTGTGGTATAAAATTGAACAAAAACATAGTCGAAAATGTAGTTAACAGTTACGCAAAAAAGAATGCTCAAGAGAGATGGCAGCTTCCTTCTATGGATGTACAAGAAGACATGTGGTTGGAATGTGATGATGAAAGTGTACGTCCAATATCCAACAAAGAATTCCAAGAATTGCTCGGTTATAAACCCAATTCAACTTCCACTCCCTATTTGTTATTTTATTCAAAAATCACAGATTCTGTGCCGAACGAATAAAATTGCCAGATTCGCATATTTCCTCTTTGGGAGTACAAACAAGTAAGGTAGTGATTTCATGTGATATAATGGAAAATGTTGATATTCTATTTGGAAAATCTAACTTCAGTTGTTATAGGAACCTATAATAACTTTCAAAGTGTTTATAATAGTAATAATAGTGCATTTAAATCTTGTATTAGCTGAATATGTAAAAATTAATTTTTATCTTGCAAACTGTCTTTTTCTTTTTAAATTAAATCTGGTATTTCTCCAGTTGGGTATTAAAACATACCTGACAAATGAAATGACACCAATCGTTTTTGTTAATGTGTATGTAAAAAGTATTTCGACTATTGAAGAAATAAATTTTTCTATTTTTACTGGAGAAAGCCATGATTGTGTATTGTTAAAATAGTACAGTATGTTAAACACTGAATTTTTAAGCATCTAAAGTGTATGTTCCTCAATACTACGTAACCTACTAAAATGTTCAAACTACAAAGTTGTTTGTATGCCCTTTAATAATTGAACTGTAAATGTGTCGCTGTAACAATTTGTGCAACTCTAAAATAACGAATCACTGCATTGCATAAACCCTTGCCTTTGCTAAAAAGTATACTGTAATTACCTTGTAATTATCAATACTAAATTATAAATACTACAAAGGTGATTATAAGAAAGCGCCTTTCATTCCCTTGATAGAAGTGCAACAAGAGCCTCTCTTAAATTTCTATTTTTAAACCCATTGTTATTTCTTGTACATATCACCAAGAAATGTGTAGACTACATTTATGCACGGATACAAGTATAATCCACGACCTCTATAAATCAAAATTAGAATCAGTATTAAGTTTATTGAAAATCAGTTTGCTTGTTATGTACATTTTGTAATTATAAATTCGAATAATAAATTTTGTTTTGAGGATTCCTGTCTCTTATTTTAATTACACAAACATTATATTTCTAATAAATATTATATATAATACAATTGTTACATGAAATTATTCTTTAAGATACTGTGTTAGTAACAGATGTATTTCATCATAATGCTTCTTCTGCCATTGAATATGTACTTGAACAGTTTCCAGTGCTTGTTTTACACCTTGTTTACTTTCTGATAAATACTTACTGTTAATAGCAGTGAAGTTCTTTAACTGAAATGAAAAAAAAATTAGTTGTTAAAGCCATGTTACTTGTTATATCTATCAAATTAAATAATTAACTAAAATCAGTAAAACACTCTGCATGGACTTCCCCATATTTCATATAATAAACTCTATACAGATTGATGTACAACTTGCATATTTTACTGCAAAGAGAAGCATAATGATTTACCTTGAATTTTTTATATATTTCAGGTCTAAAAGAAGAGATTCATTAATATGTAAACTCTGTTTTGCAAGTCTTTCACACTTTTATCAGGTTACCAAATTTAAACAAAATTCTTAGAGTCGTTTTAGAACATTCTTTTGTAACCTATGAAAATTCTGATAAAAGTCCATTTTACCACTAATGTCTTCTCTAAAATATTTATACACACTAAGTATTAATGTTTAACGACTATTAAATTTAAAGTGAAAGTCGAATATATATGTTTAATACATAAATATTAACAGTTAACATGGACATGATTCGAGGCTACAAATAATGGCAAAAAATTATTCGATTTATATGAAATATAGTATAATACGTTCGATAATTGCAAATTATTTTTTACAGAAAATAATATGTGTCATCATTTCAAAACCAACGGAAGATAGAATTTTATCACGAATTCAATTCTTGTCTCATGTGCATATTGCTTGTTTAAAAGTTCACTGTATGAATTTATTTAATAAAGGGATAGTAAGGTTTATAATAATATTTAGCTGCAAATTGGTTGCATTGCATTGAAAACAACATTTCAGCATAATATTACTGTAATTTTTTAAAGAAATACTATGTGATCATTGATAATTCTGCTGTTGTAATATTGTATGAATGCAAAGGTGCTAACAGTTTAGTTTGCAAAAAAGAAACGTGTTTCATTAAACCATTATAGCAAACTGCATCAACATCTGGGTCAGTGTAATTACCTCGGGTCATTTACATGTAAATCACAAAAGTAACAGGAAGTTTTTTTGATTGGCTTCATTATTACTAATTATATAAAAGATAATTTTGCAGTACACGTATCCTGTTTAAATTGCAGCCAATACCAGAGCGGATGTTTTACAATGGAAAATTTGCTTCACAAACACAATAACTTAACGTTTTAAACATTTGAAGAAATTTGTCATATTTATTTAAAACGGCCCTAATAAAATAAATGTTAATACAAGATCAAATAATTTTGCAGTTGGTTTATAAATACCTGTAAAGAATCAAATTAGTAACATCAGTCTCACCCAGATGAGACCCCGAAGAAGCAAATGAGTGCCTACATGTTGCTAAATCTATATTGATTAAAATTCCAGGATTTTTTCTAAACATCTCAATTTAGTTTCATGCATAATATACAATCACACAGAGAAAATACCTCAAAATTTTTATGTAATAGCGGTCATTGTAACGTTTATGAAAATAGTTGGAGGTGTTCTAATAATCAGACTGAAAGGATTATATTTTAATACTCCCGAAGTTGCATTTTTGATAAAATAACTGAAAATTTATGCAAAAACTTTTCATCATTTACATACAGAAGATGTCTGAACCTGCTGAACGGGGCCAGAACAGATCAGTGGAATTGTATCAATGAATCCCAAGAATTTCAATTTTGTTAGGTAAACTGAGGTAAACCAAAAGTGTATTGAAGAAATCATTCGGTTGCAAAATTACCAGAAGCAATAAGTACACTCTAGAGTAAAAGAAATTGGAATCATGTAAGCATAAATTAATTTTAATTAATACCTACATGTATGTAGTATTCTATCAATAAGTGAAAGACTTCATTAATTTGAAAATAATCTAATTTAAACAGTTACAAATAATGAATGTCCATGCTACACTTTTAACATTTACAATAAATAAAGGAGGCGGCCGTGGGCTAGAGGTTAGCGCATTAGACTTCTACGCCGCAGGTCCTGGGTTCAATTCCCAGTACCGGAACATCGGATTTTTAACGGCCGCAAGGCAATGGCAAACCAGCGAAGTATTCTGCCTAGTAAATCTACTCTGGAGTAGAAGTATTTACACTTCCCGTTGTTCGGAGCCCACGTTAAGCTGTAGGTCCTCTATGTCCGTGGTACTTTAAACGAGAAACACAGCCATAGGAGAGAAGATCGCTACGTCTCGTAAGAGATAAAGCACTCGAAGAAGAAGAATAAATAAATAATAAACTATTTCAAAAGGTTTTTTTGAATAGATATTACATAACTGCATAAAATTAGTTATTTAAAGTGATATTATTTCACATCAAGACCTTTGTAGGCCTTAGGCACTTTTATTTATATTATTTAATTTTCCGTGAATTATCGGATTTTTTGTTTATGTATTTCTTCAAGTGAAATGGTGTAGGCCCTAGGCACTGTGCCTAATCGGCCTAATGGATGAAGCGGTCTTGTTTCAAGTAAATGAGCCGTAGATGTGGTTATTTAAAAATATTTTTTATTTAGGAAGAATCGAGGGATTTTTGGTTGCTTGTACGTATGATTTACGTAGTGTAATAACACACAATTGTAAAAAAAATTGTTTTATTCTAAAGCGTTTTGGGCAGATAATATCAATTAAAACTAGGTTCTGCAAAATTTTTTCAGTTTGTATCAGAAACTTCACGTAACTTTTATGAGTTAAAAAGTGGCGTCGGGTCGATTACGATTACCAATGTTAGTTGACGCATCACCGGGAAAATTCAGTGAGCCAGCTCACCCTGTTTACACAAATCTTAATTCCCTTTAATGTTCCAGTATAGTTGCAAACCGTATGTCAAACCGTAAGATACAAAAACTAAGCTATAGTCTGTATCATATCTGTAGTCTGGGTTATTTAATTGTGTCTCATTATCTTGTACACGGTGCGATCAGATATAAATCGCTTTTTCCTGTGGCATATACCTGACGATAATCGGCGATTCCAGCGTCATACAAACTGTGTGACAATGGTGGTTGATTCGAAAATTATGAACTACTCCACACGAAATTATTATTGATTAAAAAGTTTTTTAATCTCTCCTAAAAACTGTTCATACAATAATTTGAATAGGTATCATTCATACAAACTTAAGATAAAAGAAAATTGCCATCACCGTCATTTACAGGTTGAAGAATATTTAAAAATTCCCTAAGCTAAGATATTAAATTGGTATTTACTGGATCGCTCCCTGGCGTCGGTGGTTAGCCATAGTAGCAGAAATAGGCAGACGTTAAATAAAAAAACAAACAAACAAAATGTATGCTAGGTATTGCCAATGGATAAAACAAATGTCTAATGCTGGGCACCGGTGCTCTTCTCTGCCGCTGAATTAGTAGGACGGGGACCTACAATTTAGCATTCAGTTAGATTGACAAAATTACTAGAAGAGACCCCACGGTTGCCACAGACAGATATGGGAATTATGTATGGTGGGGTTGGAGCACTCAAGCATCTCTAAGCATTGCAGCCATCATTGGCTTATTCTATACCATATTGGTTTGGTTTTGAATGGGCGAGATTTAGGTTGCGGATTTCCAAACATGTCTACGCGCTGCAGCCATTATTGGCTTATTCTACACCTAACTATACATTTTGTTCATCAGGAGCAGTTTATTGTCCGGAAAATCTATTAGTATTATTCAACAAAATTTATGAATCCGATACAGTACCTTACGACTGGCTTAAATCAGTATTCGTCGCACTGCCCAAAAAACGAAATTCACAAAAATGTGAGAACTACCGTACAATCAGCCTCATGAGTCACGTCTTGAAATTGTTCCTAAAAATCATCCACGGAAGAATATATAGCAAGCTTGAAGCTCATATTCGAAACAGTCAGTTCGGATTTAGGAACAGAATGGGAACACGGTAAGCTTTGTTTGCCCTCCAGATACTCATACAAAGATGTAGAGACGTCAATGCTGATGTGCACGTATGTTTTATAGACTTTAAAGAAGCATTTGACATGGTCAAACTCAAACATGACAAATTAATTAACATCCTAAGAAGAACAGGTATTGACGAAGCTGACATAAGAATCATACAAAATCTTTATTACGGCCAAAGAGCATCGGTAAGAGTTGAAGGAAAATTAACAGAGGAAGTAAACAACTGTAGGGGAGTGAGAAAGGGTGAGTTTTGTCCTCCACTTCTATTCAATATCTATTCTGAAGAAATTTTTAATAAAGCATTGGACGATATTCCAAATTGGATAAATATTAACGGAATCTTGATTAAAACTTTGAAGTATGCCGATGATACGGACGATACGGTTCTTCTAGCCGATTCCCTGGAGGACTTACAAGAACTTCTGGAGCGAATCGTAGAAGTGGGAGATGAATACGGTATAAGCCTGAACACGAATAAAACCAAATATATGGAGATTTCTAAGATAAACGACGCTCACGTGATTACAAGACTTAATGCGAACAATGTTGCTTTGGAGAGAGTGAAAAGCCTTATCTACCTGGGATGTTTAGTAAATGTTCAATGGGACCATGGCAGGGAGATAAAACAAAGAATAGAAAAAGTTTTTTCTAGTAATTCTCTGAGTCTGCCACTAAGTATGAGAATGGTTAGGTGCTACGTGTACTCAGTTTTGCTGTACGGTGTGGAGGCCTGGACACCCACAAAAGCTAGCACCAAGAGAATTGAAGATTTTGAAATGTGGGTGTTCCAACAAATTCTGAAAATCGGCTGAGTAGAGCATGTGATTAACAACGAAGTCTTAAAAAGAATGGGAGTGGACAGACAATTGATAAAGACCATTAAAATAAGGAAACACATATCTAGGGCACATCATGCGTATTGGAAAATATGCCATACTTCAACTAATCATTCAAGGGAATATAAACAGTAAAAAAGGACAGGGTAGACGAAGAATATCCTGGCTGAAGAACATATGCCAGTGGTACGGCAAAACGTCCAATGAACTCCTCCGAACAGCTGCGAACAGTCTCGATCGCTATGATGATGGCCAACGTCCGCTGAGCGGATAAGGCACACGAAGAATAAGAGAAGTAGTTTAGTGGCAAATTTTCCTTCTACTCAAATCTCACTGAGCTCAGCCAAATACAATCTAACATCTTTTGGATCTATATCCACGTGTTGCTAACCACTAAACCATCAAAACCGGCCAGATACTATACTGCTATAATCTACAAATATATTATTTACAAACAAATACAAAAGGTTAACATAAAATAAATTCTCTGGGAAATTTTAACATCCTTGAATCTAAATTCTAAACTCCACTTAGTTCTTTTCATGAATCAGTGGCAGATCCAGGTAATATTCTCAAGGACGACGGAAATATTTTACTTCACAAAAAAGGGACGTAGAAAAATGAAGTATTGTATTGAGATAGATAAAAATCCAAAATCTGAGGGGTCAGGGATGGTAATTAACCGTATTACCCTCCTCTTGTCGCGCCTGTCGTGAATTTGCTCAGGCTGGGGTTTTTCTAAAAATTTCCATTTTAATATCAACCAATTACAACTAAGAATTTTCTCTGCCGTTGGGAAAAGCTCTGCATGGATGATCTTTTTGCATTGAGGAAAACCATGGTACAATGGTGCAATTGGCGTTCTTTTATGAACTCAATGGGAAAAGTATCAATAGCATCAGTTCTCATCTTCGATAAACCACAGCTAAATATTTAAATATTACGACTTGGCGTAATGTTTGCATTCCACTTGAATAAGAAAATTATAATATACATGTATATTACGCAGGTAACTATAAAAAACAAAGCGCGGAAACTACTTGTTTTTAAACTGTCGCAACAAGTTGATTATAATTGTGTAACCGCCACTTGTTAAACGGAAAATGCCTGCTTAAATAGTACTACATGTATCGTCACGAGTAAAAATTTCTCTTACTTTCACTTTACGTACATCTTTATTTAACATACTTATATGAATTAAGTATTTAATCCATTAGGACTTTCTCAACAACCCACATCTATTTCGTTTTATGTAGGTACATGCATATTCAAATTAAATATATTAAACAAATTTCGTTGCACGTAATATATGTCGACTCACTATTCAAGCACATTTGTGATTGTCATAAATAGTTACTACGTTGATGCTCTTTGTCAGGGAAGTGTTATAAAGTAGCAAAGTTATACATTTACCGATATCATACAGAAGCAACATGATGTTATTAAACAAATTATTTCCGTGGCTATGTATATCCATACATAGAGGGTATTAAAAAACATTTAAACAATATAGATTCCCAACCCAATCGTTTGCGAGATATAAACAATTATTTGTATTAATTTTTATTAATATTTAATTCCAAAAACTAAACAAGGAATTTTAGCGTTTGGAGTATCTAGAAAGTTTAGTATACGCAACACTTGTAAATAAGTCCACCGAGTTCTATCAGTGAATTAAACAAGGCCGACAAACAATTAGAGAAAAGTCAGGCATTCTTGAAAAAGTGCGCAGTTTCTTCCTGAGTAGATATAAAGCTTGTGTCCATATGGACGTAGGGCATTTTGAACATCTTTAGAAATTTAAGAAACAACTAATTCTGTTAATATTTACTAGGTTCTGCTTTTAAAAATGAATTTCGAAATGCTTATAAAGTAATGAAATGCTAATAAAATCTCTTGGAATTATTAATGAGATTGTGTTTGGTTATTAATTAGTATTCTTGCTTAGGCATTAAATATAAATACAGTTTGAAACAGGAAATCGCTAATAACTCGCAAATGCTATTTAATACGTTTCTACCTATTTTTGATGATACCGATACTAATTTTGAACACCCTATGTAGCCTTTTAAAAAGATTTTAAAAAACCTTAATAACTTTATGACTTTGGTAAATTGTTGTTTCATTTTATGAAACATGTATATCTAAGGTAAAACAAAACTATTTTTACTGTTACTCACATCTTCATAATCTTGATCGTTGATCATTTGGCTTGCAAGTGTTGACAAAAACCTAGTTAATCGTTTACTGCCTGATGATAAACTACAAATAAAACAATAATAGAATTTTTCCCATATATATGCAAGGACTCTTACTATTGATAAATATCTTTAATCCTGTTTTGAAGGAAATTTTTAGCTACATAATATCCGACGTCGTTCGCGGCCACTGATTGAAATACACTTGTGCAATCTTGACGTCTTATTCCCGAATTTTCAGTTATAGCCCATTCTAGATATCTACTCAGTAGCCATATTTCCCTTGTACATCCTAAGGCACGCATAATTGTAGTTTTCTCTGTAGCTATATTAGATTTCTGATACTGCTTCCAAAGAAAACTCCATTCCTTTTCTCCGCCATTTTTGATAGCTGTGCAATAAACAACGCTTCGTAAATCTTTTGGAATTCTACAAAAAAAAGTATAGTACATTGCTTTCCTTGAGGTCTTACATTCTTACAGATTTTTTTCTGCGGGTTTACTCTGCCAGTCTTTGAAGAATTCTTTTGCTTGCTTGATACAATCACCAACATCAAACTTACAGCCCCACGATGTTGTCAGTGCCTGATGTTTTACTTCTTCTAAATTGTCGCTTTTATGGTCGCTTAATTTGAAACCTCCTATATGTTCATAAATTGGAGCAAGTAATTTTCTCATGTAAACCTGAAATCATTATATGGAATTAACATTGTAATAGAAATAGAAAGTACACTTACTTTAAATGATCCATACGAAGATGTTCTCTTTAGTAACCTGTTTAATGCATCGATATTGGTCATAGCGGCTTTCCATGGTAAATATGCCCTTTCTCGTTTTAAATATTCAAGAACATTAAAATGTATTGTATAATTTAAATCACCAACCCATGCTAAGTCTGAAGAATCGTCAATAAGCTGAACTTTATTTAGAATTGGAATTTTCTTGTGAATGTCACTATTTAATGCAGACGTTAATAGATTCCAATTCTTTTCATCATAATTGATTTTGTAAAGACCTTAAAATGTAATATTCTAAATAACGTCCTGTATATAGATATTAACTCCATTACCTGCGGCTTGAATGTTGAATAAAATCCATTGGTCGTCACCGGGCAAACCATTAATTACCTGCGAATCTGAGGGGCATGATAACCAATGTTTTGGACTAGTTACGTTGAAATTTAATTCTGCTGTAGTAGTGAAAGTTAGAGGTACCCACCAACAATTTGATAATGATTTATGAGTTTTTATGTTGTCACGTAAAAATCGTTTCTAAAAATGAAATCTAAATATTAGTTTTTACCAAATAAAAGCACACAAGACCTGATATATGCAATAATACAGATAAATGAAACACGAACAAGTCAGCCCACGTATGTTTGATCGATCTACGAAAAGGGTTTTGACAGAATCCTGTCTAGGAACAGGAAGTAAAAACATACACAGTGGAAAACAGGAAACTTCAAAGATTACAAGTAGCAGAACTACTATTTGGAGATGAGAGGATAAACAGCATAGTGTGAGAATATAAATGACAAAGAACTAAAGAAAGGGAACATAAAAATAAACAACGACAAAAGTAAACTATGGTATTGTCGTCGGTTAACGAGAGTGCATGATCGAGGAATGCGGTTAACGGCGTCCTTCCGAGAAAATTCGGGTACTTGATATGGGAGTTCTTACTATCACGTTTCCTTCTAAGAAGTAAAATTCCCTTACTTCAACCCCCCCGTGCGTTAGCCGACGACAATACTAAGCTCCTGGATAGAAGTACACTACATAAAAATTGATAAACAGGAATTAGAACAGGTAAAGACATTCAAATATTTAGGGATATGAGGAGGAGAAAACTGAATGGCAAAATTTATACAAAGGATCGACACAATGCACAGACTTTTTATCGCAATCAAAAAGACGTTCCTAAATAAAAGAGAAATCTCCAAAGAAATAAAGCTGATGTACAAGAAAACGGCTGCACCAATTTTGACATACATGTGTGACACGCACCGACAAGGAAATCAACTAGGTGATATGGTAATGACAGGTTTGAAGAAAATCGAAAGGAAAACAAAGAAATATAGAATCTGAAATGCAATATATATATAGAGAAACGCTATAAACCCAACCAATAACAAGTAAAATGCAAAAACTACTGAGATGGCTGGGATATGGAATAATCCTCGAAAACATCTTCGAAGCAAGGGAGGTAGGAACAAGAAAATAGGGAAAACCTGGCTGAGTGAAATTAGAAATGTTGTCAAACTTAGAGGAGTGGAATGGAACAGCATACAGGAGACCACGACAGACAGAAAGAAATAGAAAACAATACCATAAACGATGCGACACACCTTATACCGGGAGGCCAGGAGTTGGGTAAGTTATAGTTTTTGACAAGGGAATAAGTATTAGAAACATTATGATAATGCTATTGTCATGATTTAATACAAATGAGTCAGCATTAATACAGCGTTTGTGAATGATGTATTAAACTTGAAAAAGTCTAGCTTGTAATAACCAACAGACTTACTTGTTTAACTGCTGCCGAATTATTTGTGTAATCGCGGATCACAGTAACTACAGGATAACCTGTTTGAAGAGTCCATGTGTCCATTATTGTCTTGACAGAAAAATCTGTAGGTAACACTTTATCTTCATGGGCCTGCATAGTCAATGCTTCCCAGAGATCATCTTGTTCAGCATTACCATATTGATGTTTTTGTAAATATCTAGTAACACCTTTCCTAAAAGTTTCTTCGCCCAAGAAATGACGCAACATGTGTAACAAAAATGAACCCTTCTTATAAGAAATAGTATCGAAAATTTCATTAATTTCTTTTGGATTCCCAACAGGAACTGACACCTATAATAATAATATACATGTAAGCATTTGATTGTCAATGTGTCAACCAGTGGTGTTACCGGATGAGATGTTTTCAAAGCGTCAAGTGAAAACACCGATAATAAATTAGTAACTGTTTCTTCTTCTAGAGAATTCCATTCAGGATAAATATGATGTACGGCTAAACCGGCCATGTGTGTTGCAAAACCTTCATTTAACCATAAATCTGTCCACCATTTCATGGTGACAAGATTTCCAAACCACTGGTGAGCCAGCTCATGAGCTATCACACCTGCTATGGAATCTTTATGGGAAGCTGACGATGTATTATTATCATACAATAAGAGAGCTTCTCTATATGTGATTAAGCCCCAATTTTCCATAGCGCCGGAACTGAAATCTGGAATTGCTATCATATCTTGTTTCGGTAGGGGATATTTAATGTCGAAAAATTTTTCGTAGTATTCCAAACATTTTGGCCCAACTTCTTTGGCAAGCTCTACCTAAAAAAAGATAACGTTGTAAGCCCAAGCTTTTCTCTTTTATACCAAATATAATTTTGTTTTGAGATTTACCTGATTAAGAGCATTTTGTCTTGCCCAAACTCTAAATGTAACATTATTATTAGATGGAGGTGATGTTTCATACTCAAAATCAGATACTACAAAAGCTATCAGATATGTAGACATAGGTACAGAATCTTCATAATGATCCCACATCCAACCTGGTTGCCCTTCACTAAAAATGTTAACAACGTTATATTGGTATATAATATTGTTTTGGCTTACATACATTGGTTCAGATTTAGCAGTAGGCATGTTACTAATAGAACTGTAATTTTCTGGTCGCCCTAAACTAATTTTAAAGGTGGCTTTCATGGCGGGTTCATCAAAACATGGAAAAGCCTTTCTAGCATCGGTCGGTTCAAACTGTGTAACAGCCAACCATTTCTTCTCATTTGTTGCTGGATCAATGTAACTACTTCTGTAATAACCATTCAAATCATCATCCAATTTACCCATAAATGAAATAAATATTTCATAGTTGTGATCTTCTTTTAAATTCTCGGGAAGGGCGATTACAAAGAAGTCATTTTCTTTTATATAGTTAAAACCTTCAGGTTTTATATCTACTTTTTCACTTAAATCTTTGATAGTTACTTTACTTTCGTCAATCTCCAGATTTTTGGAGTGCAGAGTGATATTTTTCGTAGAGGCAACACATTTTGTCTGAAATATTTAAAAATTAAAAAGGAAGCACAACACTTGTCTGAAAACAAATATTCCTGCATAAATTACGTTCGAATCATCAATGAAAATTTCCTCAATATTATTACATATTTTTAGCAGATAATAACAACGACTTTCCAAAAGTATAAATATTTATACGTTTTCCAAAACTTAATATGAACCAAATTATATAGACTGATATATTAATATATAGGGTGGGTCTGTTAAGACGAATCAGCTTGATATCTCGCGTATTTGAAATATTAAAAAAATTATTTTTTGTCGGATAGTAATAGATAGTGCCCTCTATGTATGGGCAGTATCAAATAATTTGTTTGTCTTTTCCGATAAAGTGAAACAATTTTTAAAAATACCTGAAAAAATAAATTTTTCATATATCATACTTTGTTTGCCGCAAAAAATCGTCTACTTTAAGATTTATCTTCAAATATATAAATAAATGTTGCGAATTAGGTTTGTGAGTTCAAATCACTACAGTATTAGCGTAAAATATAAAAATAAACAAGAAGCATCTACCTGACATCCGAATATCAGCAAAACAGAATTGCGCTGACGCTGTCTTTCCAGATACTTTCAAATTCGGCACTTCGAATTTAAAAATTAATTTGTGTTAACTGCTATCGATCGCAGTAATTATAATTATAAGCCCAATTCGCTGGTTATTATGTATATCACTGACATCGCACAACAAAGAAACTAAATGGATGTATGTACTGAAGCGTCAGGTTGCCAGGCCAGAAGGTCGGCTTCGATTCCCGGATGGAGACGATTTTTTTAAATTCAAATTCATCTTTTTGTTAATTTGAGCGGCATTAATACTTTGTTTTTTACCTTATATTGTTTACTTAATAAAAATATCTTTATTTGACTATTTGCCGATAGACGATTAAATCCCACTGGAAGTAAGAGTCGGCACGTTTGGTATTAACAAATAAAATGAAACCTGGATTTGCAACTGAATTGTTAAAATACCGTTAACATTAACAAAAAGTTAAATCTACACCTAAAAAATATAAAAAATTGACTTCGTCCTGGAATCAAAACCGAGCTTATTGTGTTATAACCTGACACTTCAATACATCGATACATTTATCCTCTTTGTTGGAATTTTCATTACTACAAAAAATAGCGGTACATGGCGAATTGGGCTCAATAATTATTTTAAAAACTGATTTAAACCGAACAAACTAACTCTCTAGTGACTGCACTCGATAACCATTAATACAAATTAATTTGTAAACGCGAAATGCCGCATTTACCATCTGGAAAACAGTATTGGCGTAATTTTGTTTTGCTGGTATTCTGATGTCATGCTTCTTTGTTTTATTTTATAT
Source organism: Limonius californicus (assembly GCA_014611495.1). Lineage (NCBI taxonomy): Eukaryota > Metazoa > Arthropoda > Insecta > Coleoptera > Elateridae > Limonius > Limonius californicus. Next base: position 18,217 of record JABXWE010012192.1, read on the forward strand.
TTTACGTAAATTCCGCAATAATTGAACTCACAGAGAAAATCCACAAAACGAATTTAAAAAATAGAGCGTTACAGAACCAATGCTACAAACAATAATCAAAAATAATGGTTTTAATTTTGCAAAAAATAATTTACATGAACGGTTTCTAAAAATTATTTAATTTCGTTGGAACCACCAACAACATTTTTGATAGTGCTTATACGTAGGGGGCACTGTTTATTACAATCTGGCCAAAAGTACTTTTGCTAATATATCAAATAACCAGAATATCAAGCTGATTCTCCTTAGCAGACTTCCCTTATATTGTAACCAATCAAATTTACAATTGAAAAAGGTCGAAGATACTTATTCAAACTGTCAAATTATTATTAAGAAATTGTATGATATATTATTTTCTAAAGTTGTTTGTTTGTTCTTTATACCCAAAAATACTTATCGTTATTAAGTTATTCTTATCTCTCAAATTAACACTATTATCCCTGTAATACGCTTCAGTAAATCGTTCTGTAGTCATAGTGAAAGGTGAATAAGTATAAGTCTGATACGTTAAAACAACATAATTGTGGAAGGCAGTCGTATGGTATGAGAACAATGATATTAGGAAGGTTTCTTTTTCGGTTTGTTGTTTTAATGATTAGATACTGTAATATAAATAATATTATACTATAATTTTAATATTTTAATAAGCTATAGAAATTTGAATTTAATTCTGGAAAAGTGCAAGTATAAACACAAAACATAAAGTTGTACAACACTTAATCAATCAGTCAATTCATTACAGATTCATTTGATAATCTGTAAAGTTTTACAGATTTTTTTATTTTATAACATTAAAATTAGACTTTAATATTACATTTAGAACAAAAAATATGTTTTTTTGTATACGCTCCCAAAATGAGCTATTTTACGGACTCATTTCAGTCCGTAAAATGAGTCTTTTTCGGACACTATCCCAAAAAGTTGCCATGACAACTTTTTCGGACACTATCCCAAAAAGTTGCCATGACAACTTTCTAGGATCATTTAGGTAAATAAAGCAGAATAGTTTAATACAACAATTAAACAACTTTATTTAATCTAATAGGTACAACAATATGAAAAAATTATTAGGTTTGTAAGTTAATTTAATATGATAACATCATTCATTATTATTAAACACTTATTTCCCAAAATGAAAATGAAATGGATTTGCTGGATTCTGCATTTTTTGTGTTTACATTAAACAATCTGGTTACTATGGTGGCATGGTAATTAAAATCCGAAGCTCACTATTTTCGAGACATATTTACTCCGATCACATTAATCATTCTTAATAATAAGAGGTTTGAATGTGTTTTTGGGAGCTTTAACAAAAAAATGTTGTTTGTAACACGTACCTAAAACGTTTTTTCGGACTCATCTGTTATTCCGGACTCGGCTTCGCCTCGTCCGGAAACAACAACGATTCGTCCGAAAAAACATTATTTTAGGTACTTGTAACAAAAATAACTATTTTTATACTACATTATTATATTAATAATAAACTTGACTATTTGACAGTTTATTAATATTAAAACTTCTCATTATATTTTAGATGTTGATAACTAATCAGTCATTAGCTAACAACTTGGTTAAAGATATACGTACGTAATCATGAATAAAAGGAAAATTTGATTGTTACATTGTAATTGGTGTATCAGTGTATTACTAAATTTTGTTGACAAATAATTACACAACTTTACAATAAACAGCGTATAATTAAAACGCATGGTTATTATACTTTATGTATTAATGTCCAATCATAAATTTGGTTTTAATGTTTTCTATCATTGCCATAACTGTGTTGAATAAAAAACCTATAAAGCCGTATTGAATTCTTAAAGGTCGTGTCATTTATTTGATAAATTTGAAATGACTTCCTACTTTAAAAAACTTTCTTCTCCAGATCAGATCCGGCACAAGTTTTGTACAATGTGTTTACATTACATCACATGATATTATTTGTAAATAAGTATTTAATAATACTGTTAATTTGAGACCAGTTTTCACTTCAATCAACTTTGACATTAATTTGACACATTTAATCAGATAATTGCCAGCTTATAATTGAACAATTTAACTTACCGTAATCCACACTTTGCCGTAAAAATTAAAATTATCGTTGTCCCCAAGATGAGTTATAATTTGAAGAATGTAGTGCTCTGGAATAACTGCTCCGGGAAGTTGATATGACGTATTATTGGCAGTTGCAGTTAATGTCCACATGCCAATGACCAACACAAATAGAAAGAAATGCATTATGCAAAGATTTTCAAAAACACGTTATTTGGAAAACGGCCCCTGCTAAAATTAAAGGTAACAGTTACTGGCAGCAAATACAGTTATCTAATTAAAAAGTTTAAACAAAAATCTACAAAGTAAACTGACTATGGATTAGCGTGCAACATACACGGTGGGATTGACTGCAGTCCTGAACAGCAAATTACTTCTACATGTGCAATTCAGTTTGCTGTTTTTAAAAGTACAATCTACGCAGAAAGGCAGTAATCATGGTATTTCATAACGTATAAAGGTAGCATTGAAGTTAGCAATGTCGTCAAGCATCTAGTCAAGCAAAGTTTCACTTCAACCTTAACCGAGTTTACAAATCAATGGCTTAGGGGGCGTTTTTACTTTATATTCGGATCATTTCCAACAGTTATTCCTTGTTTATTTATGAGGTCAATGCAGTTTATGAATACACAATGAGGCTCGTTTGAACGCTTCCTTGACAAGTGTCTTTGAAATCAAAAAGGGGTGTACCTACTTGTGATTGAGCGAGATCTAGCACTCCAAGCATTTCTTTACACTTGGTCCACTGTACGCCCTAACTATGATATGAGAGAGTAATTAGAGATAGGTCATTCTTACCGTTGCTATAACTTTAACAATTAACTCATTTAAATATTAATACTAGCTCTCGCCTATTTAAAACAGAGCAGAATAACTGAAGCAGTATGTCACAAGGAAAATCCTAATTCTCTACAATAAAAAAACCCACACAAGATTATTAATATTGAGCAATAATATTCCGTAATTGATACGCGTGGTATTAACTTCGTCTTTTATTTCCATTTAAAGATATTACGTTTACACTCAGATTTACTATAATCTGATATTTTTTGAATCGTTGAGGAAATTACATTTTTTATATATGATGAAATTTTAGTATTCTTATTCCTTATATTAATTGCTAAATCCCATACCAACTACAATTCCAAAAACTCATTGTATACTTGCATATTTCGTTTTTTTAAATGTCGAAATAAGCAGCAACTAATTAATCTAGACTGTTTACGTCATTTTATAATACTTGTATCTGTTTTTAAATCAATGCACAAGCAAGTATTTTATACCCGAATCGACGTCATCGGAGTGCTAGGGTAATCATCCATTCCGCTTCTGTTTGTATCGCAATAATGTTGATTAAGTTGCTTATTATCGCTCCTAAAGAAATTGATTTATGCTCAATTACTTAGAGCTAATTATTTTCCAAGTATTGTATTGATTACTTCTCCCTCAAACTTAACTAACAAAAATCGATATTCTCGATTAGCAGAACTATCGATAGTTAGCTATGTGTATCTAGACCATGCGTATAACTGTTTTATGTATTCGACTTAATAGGAACTTATTTTATTACCTTACCTATAAAAATATGTAACAGCCAAAATACAGTCAAACCATGAAATTAGCACGTGTAAACAGATAAGGATTAGTAAAAAAACATGCGCAATCGGAGAGAATTAATAGAAACAAATTATCTGCATAGGAAACAGACGCAAACAAATTTAAATTTGCGGGAAACCACCAACTTAATAGGATATTAGCTGCAAAACATAAGCGAGGCTATAGGAAATCTTATTTACTACCAAATTCTGCCATCTTTTATTATTTGTTATATATTATACAGGGTGTCCTACGACGTGAGGCCACTACTTCGTGTACGTAATCTGTAGACCAAATGCAGTTAAAAATGCTAATAAAGTTATTCTCTAAAGTAAACCGTTTTCAAAATACAGAGTTTTAAATTATTATTTATTAAATAATTACAATTTGAGAAAAGCGTATATTTATTTCTACTGCATTTAAATTCACTATAAAAATTGTTCAAAATGTCCACTGTTGCTCTGGAGACACACTCTGGCTCTTTTTAAGAGAGATCTACATAACATATCATTGTTATTCCAAATTCGTTCTGCTGCCTCAAAAATGCGTCTCCTACGATCTTCAACAGTCTCTGATGGTGTTTGGTATACCATATCTTTCATATGACTCCACAAATAATAATCTAAACAAGTTAAGCCCGGAGATCTTGGGGGCCAGGGGTGCTGTTAACCTCTACCAATTACACGTCCTTCAAACCGTTGATTCAAAAATTGTCTTACACGTAACACAAAGAGCGCAGGGGCACCATCGTGCTGGTACTACATACCATGTCTGATCGCCAGAGGGACACCATCTAACAATCCTCCCAAATGATCTTCTAGAAAATTTAAATATCCATCGGCGGTTAAATGGTTCTTAAAAACGAATGAACCAATGAGCATGTTATCAATAATTCCACACCAGATATTCACGAAAACCTATGTTGATAATTTGACACTGTGATTTCGTGTGTATTCTCCAAATCCCAAGAGTAGCTGATATTTCTGTTCATTAATCCATTCCTTGTAAATGTTGTCTCATCCGTGAATAACATTCTGTTACGTAGGTTTCGATTTTGAATTATCCAGCGGCAAAATTTCATACGACTAGCGAAATCTGTAGGTAAGAAGGCTTGAACCGGCTGAATATGAAATGGATATAAACTATGACGTTTTAATGTTCTCCAAACTAGCATTCATGGTACATTAACTTGTGCAGATATACGACGAACAGAGGTACTGGGATTATTATCAATTTCTCGCAATATGTAGTCCTCATCGTCTAGTACTTGCTGTATTGGACGCTCAGTCGACGGTTTCGGGAAAGTTCCTTGTTCATGGAGGTGGTTGTGCACTTGTTGGAAAACTCGTCGGTCTGGTAGTCGCCGATTTGGAAATCTCAACCCATATTCCCGAGCAGCTGCTACTGAGTTTCCATCACAAAAACCGTGCATGTGATTAATATTGACGTGCTCTCGCGTTATAAAAGTTATCATTATCAACACTTTTAATAAGCGCAAGCAGAGAAATCAACTTTAAAGTACTTTTGTGTTTGACATACAACTAAATAGTATCGTTTCCCTAGTAACGTAGATAGTTTGTATCAAATACCACTTAATATCATTTATTGTTTCGGCTGCTTCAGTAGTGACCTAACGTCGTGGGACACGCTGTATGTTTAGTGGCGTTTCTTGTCTTCTTATTTTTAGGAGGAATGGTACCCTTATTTAATTCTACATTTAGATTTATAAATTTTTGCATAGAGATTTGAGTGAACATAAATATGTTCCTACACAAACAGCATTTTAAAATATCAAATGTTATAAAGCAACTAATATGATTTAAACTACACTGCTCAAAACAATTAATGGATATTTAACAGCATTAATTAGTAAAAAACCGGCCGTTAAAATAACCCCTGCAAATAGTTTTATATTTCAACTACAACATTTTTAAACAAGAAATGGAACGCTATAGGATATAAATTACAATGTTGATGTGTACTAAATAAGTACAGCAATCTTCATTACTTGTTACAACAGAAATTAAAGTTAATAGTGCCTATGATCTCCACGAACAGCAGAAAGACTTGACCCCTTGTTGGCATGGATACATCAAATTATCAAAGAGTTCTTGTAGAATCGTATCTGATTACCCTCTGAGAGCAATTTGAAATTCTGGAATTGTACGTGGTGGCATATTTCGTGCAGCAACACATCTTTCTAATGCATCCCATGCATTTTCGTTCGAATTATGATCAGGAAAATTTGCTGGTCAGGCCATTCTATCATCAAACCAGTTGTCCACGATGTTTGCTCGATGTGGACGAACACCCATAAACATGAATTGCTATCCCACTCCTGCTGCGTATGGAAGAACAGTGGGTCGCAGAATCTCATCCAGATACCTTTGGGCAGTAAAAATACCATTCTGAATTAAATAAAAATCCGTGTCACCTTCACTGCTTATTTCGGCCCATTACAGCATCACTTCATATTGTGGCTGGTCCTGGACAAATTGTGGATTATTTCGCGATTCTGGTTCACGCCAAATTAAAACACCACTATTTTCTGGTGAAGTGGCAAAGTGAATCTTGATTCATCGCTAAATTGTAACACTTATCCCCATTATGGCCCCAACTCGTACGCTCATCTACCCACATTCTGCGGACAGTTAGGTATATTATTTTGCAGTAAGTAGAATGCAAACCAATGGTCTTCGAGCATATAAGCCCACGTCATGAAGACAATTTCTTATTGTTTGTTGATACCAACCATCCAGTAGCAGTAACGAACTCACCTCGAAGCTGGGTTGCATTCAGAGTTTGATTTCTACGTGCAGGTTGCGAGAGGTAACGATCATCTGTTAGTGTTGTTCATGTTGGCCGACCTTGTCCTTGTCTTCGTCAAACATCTGCATTTTTCAAAATGCAATTCCAAAGTCGAGAAATTACACTTTGGCTATCCCCAAACACTTGAACAACATCTTACAGAGTTTGTCCATTTTCCAGTTGACCTATGAGTCTTCAAGCCTATAATTCGAACAGATCATGGTGCTACTTCATTCTTAATTGCAATTAAAATTGAAATCAGCACTAGCAACTAAAAAAGGGAAAATCCCGACTGTGGCCAAGACCGGATTAACGTCTGTTTTATTATTAAGTTGTTAAATATCCGTTATTTGTTTTGACCGGTATATTTAACTCCTACTTTTTAATCAATACGTAATACTAATAATAATAGAAAGCTCAAAAGAAAGAGCGGAAGAAAGTAATACAATATTTTAAAACTATAAAAGTCATTTGTTACAGTCTAAAAATAGACAATGTAAAATATAAACAGCGTTATAAACAGCCACAACGTTTTATACTATTTCAGTGAAATTGAATATACTATATTATTTGCAAAAGTCATATATTGGCCATAATTAGATTTGGGAGATTGCATCATGTGTATATGAATTGTAGGTACAGTCGGACAATCTATTTTCTTTATATTTTTGTCATGAACATGCTGAATGATCCGCAAAAATACCATAATATACAGAATGAATCCCGAGAGTAACGGTAGCCATTTTGAACAATCTCTATAGTGAATGTTAACTAAAATAAAAATAAATATTGGTTTTTCTGAAATTGTAATTATTTAATAAATAATAATTTAGCACTCTGTATTTTGAAAGCGGCTTACTTTAGTGCATAACTTTATTAGAATTTTTAACTATATTTAGTCGAAAGATTTCGTACACGAAGTAGTGACTTCACGCCGCGTGACACCCTGTATACTGTTTCTAACGCTATATTAAACGTTAAGGCAATACTAAATCAACCTGCCAATTCTAAATCAAATCTTTTAACATTGGATTTTTCTGTCTATCTTTTCCCGGTATTAGGGCCGTCTACCTGAACGCTAGAAAGGGACAGAAAGACAATGCGTATAATTTAGACAAAATAAATTGGGTAAAGTCTTTGCATCATTGTTCTGATTTTAAGAAAATTAAATACATCTTGGCATTATAGTGTGCATTATGTTAATAAAGCATGGTAGTTTGCAATAAGACGAACAGTTTTATTAAATGCAGTGTACCTATATCATAACGTTATATTGATTTAATTTAATATTGTATTTTGCACTACTTTTGGCAATTTTTTTACCATCAGGTATTCTGACTTTTTTCTATTCTTTTTCACTGTAAATCTATCTTTGATATGTTGTTTACAAGTAAAATCCTGTAGGTTGGAAGGTCGTCTATTAATGTAGCTTCGATGACAATAGAAATCGAATAATTTTAGTTTAGTTAGAGTTACCCTATTAAATGTTAGGTATAAATGCTCTACGCTTATAAAATGTGTTCCTTACTAATACCAGCTAATTTTTGCGTATAGATTTTCTAGAGTTCGCTCTTCTAGGTATCTTAACTATCACGATGTAAGCACGGTAACCTTAATACCGCTGACTAATCACATAACAGTATGCCTTTGTTTAGAGTTGGAAAAGTGTTATTTTTTAGATTGTATTTAATTATCTTGTGCATATTTCTACTGCTGAAGCTTTTCATCGCCCATGTCTACCATGGCAAAGCATCTTTTCGTTCTGTCTACTGGTACAATGCTAGACAGGTTTATTTTTACAACTAACACTGAGCGAAAAATCACTTTCTTATAGTATGCTGTGAAATATTAATTTTTATAGTGAGCCACGAATTAAAGTAGAAGTAAAAGAAAAAAATACTACATTTGAAACGGCGGGATCCGACTAACCTACCCACGAAAGAGTTTATGCAAGATACCTCCAACTTCCTAATGTGTTCTACCCAAAATGAACAAGTTCTATGAATCCTCTTCGCACATATCTAGAGAAGAAGATATCCTAACTCGTCGAAAAATAAAGACAATTTCCACTTGATACGATGTTGACAGGACCACCGGGACTGACTTAACGTGCCTCCTGAAGTATTGACGGTAGCGTAATATATACTACTATCCTGGTACAGCAATCCAAATTCTGACGAACGAAGATATAGTTCCAAGCGAAAACGATACTTTTGAATTGATATTCGCTGTTCCTCCCCAAGTGCACATAAACTAGTATACAAGCTTCAGGCGATGTTATTCCCCAGGGAAAAGTATGTATAATGAAAATATTAATAATAAAAGACCTCTGAAGTTCTTTGTGAAGCCATCGAAGTTTAAAATTACTAATAGGAAGACAGAGAAATATTGAAAATTAAGTTGTCTAATGTATGCGTTGAAGAATTGTAGAGTTTGTTATTACCCATCTCCTAAAAATTAGACTACACCCTAGTGTTGTTCATCGTTTTAACTCCTTTTAACTTCTTTCGCTTATTTCGAAAAATGACCCTTGGCAACATTACAAAATAACGCTAGCCTGATGAAATTTGAACATTCCATTTCTTTGCGCGAAAATACTAATACTTGCCGACCTGGGTATTCTAGCAGGTTTTCAGTTCGTCGCCAATCTTCATAAAGTGTGTTTGCAAGGTTAGATCAATAGTTAAGGAAAACTGGGGAAGTAAAACCAAAAAACGACAACGCAGACCGCTGTCAAACTCGATACATCGTTCAGCTGAAGGAAGCCATACCATCTTCCAAGAACCCTGGTACAGTAGCAGAAGAATTGCTCGTTCTGTTTAACATCAACAGCTCAATATACCTACGGATAAGCATTTTCCGCAGATTCAATTCAACTGAGCCAGGTTGATAAACAGTCAATACTTCGCTGATTGCAAGTTAACAAATTCATTTCGTCTTCGAAAACCTTTGAGAAATTTATAGAAAATATCTGACAGCCGCATTTATCCGTTTATAATTTGTAATATCCAAATATTTTTTGAAAACTGTCTTGTAAACTTGTCCAAGAACTAAATATTTTGACTAGAGTACTGTATAATGTGAAATAGAATAGGGACGTAAAAGAAACGCACAGCAAATATTTTGGGTTCTTCAGTACAGTATATTATTATTGAACTATCTATTCTAAGAAAATTGAAATAATAATTCCCGATACAGTGTTAAAACAATGATTCCAATTATTATAGAAGATTGGGAGTGGTTGCCCCGTAATGACATGACTTCCTGATTTAGTCAGACCAGAATATAAAACAAGGAAATATAACCAGAGAAGGAGAAGAAATACATTTAGAAGTATCGCAAATGGAAGAAGCAGTTAGAAAGCTAACAAATGAGAAAGCTCCTGATTCGGAGGGTATAAAATCAGAACTTATAAAGAATGCAACACAAAGGAACCCTAGTACCGGACACTTGGAAAGAAGCGTATATAACCTCTATACACAAAAAGGCAACAAACAAGATCCTGCTAACTACCGAGGATTATAAATAACAAATACAATGAGTCGTTTGTATGGTAGAATCGTAAGAGATTTAATTGAACCAGAATACACCGATGAAGAGGAACAACAAGGATTTCGAGGTGGTCGGTCGTGTAATGATAACGAATTTTGCATGAAGCCAATTATCAAGGAGATGACACTAACGAACCAAGAAGTTCATTTATTGTTTGTTGACCTTAAGGCCAATGGTAACAACCCTTTACAGAAACTATGGGAAGCCTTACATGAGTCTAATGTAAGCATCAAATTTATCACAGCCTTTCAGAATCTACATTCTAACTTGACATCTAAATTTAAAATTGACAACACAACGTCAGGAAAAATCAGTATCAATAAGGGACTGAGGCAGGGCTGCTGCATATCGCATATATATATATATACACACATCAAAACGGTCTAGGGGACAAGGCTAAAAATAAACGTTGTTGCAACTAGTGGAGGTATTATGACACAACGATGAAACAAAACATAAAGCTGAACAATAATCTTTAATTTTAATAACAAAAACAAACAGAAGTTACTGTAGTTTGCTTATACTTACTGGGTGTGTAAAAAATAGAGCAAATTTTTAACTTACAAATAACAGTAGAATATGAATGAAAAAATGAAAGATTTCCACATTTAATACAGTGTATGGCCACCTCGACTGTTAATCACAGCTCGGCACCTATTGCGTAAACTTCTAATCAAATTGTCTATTTCATTTTGATCAATTTGTTGCCACTGGTCTTGTAAACAATTTGAGAGCTCTTCCCTTGTTTGAAACACCAAGGCTTGATTCAGGACACGTTTTCCCAGCATATCCCACACATGTTCTATGGGATTCAAGTCGGGGGATTGCGCCGGCCAGGGCAATATTGCGATATTGTGCTCATGTAAAAAATGTATAACTGTTCTCGCAACGTGTGGTCGAGCGTCGTCCTGCATCAGTAAAAATTGTCCCCCGATTTGTTCCGCCTGTGGTAGTACAACAGGTTGTAGAATTGTGTCCCGATATGCGTTTGCCGTTAAAAAGCCTTCAACAAAAACGAGCTCAGTTCTACGGCCAATTCCAATTCCAGCCCAAACCATAACTGATCCCCCTTGGTACCGATCAACTTCCTGAACAGCTGCCAAACGATTTTCATTTCCAGGTCTCCTCCACACCCTTAGTCTTCTAGAATCTGGCCTCAAACTGAATCTGGATTCATCTGTGAAGAGTACGCGAGCCCAGTCTTGTTCTTGCCAGTTGATGTGTTCCTCGGCCCATTCTAATCTCCGTGCGCGATTACCACGTGAAAGCACGGGCACTTTAACAGGGCGTCGAGCGTGGAGATCAACCTCATGCAACCTATTTCTTACAGTTTGACCACTGACTATCACTTGATGGACATTTTGGAGCCCAGTTTTTAGCTGGTTGGCCGTGAGATTTCGGTTACGAAGACATTGGATTCGAAGAAATCTATCCTGTACAGCATTCGTTTGCCTGATGCGGCCAGGATGTCTTTCTTTTACATCACCAGTTTCTTGATAACGCTGCCACAAGCGCCCAATGGTACTTTTACAAGAATTTACAGCAGCCGCCACATCTCGAATAGTCATACCTCCTTGTATCATACCCACAGCTCTTAACTGAATATCACGACTAAGATGCACTCTTTCCATCTTTATTGATTCTAAGACACTATAAATCCGAACTTGTTTCTTAATTCAATACACATAAACTGAGTAATCTAAAGAGCAAAAACACCTTCTCGATACAAATGTCATCAACTGAACACAACTGTTTTAAAAAAACAAAAAGAAACCTCGCCAACTGAATCTAGAAATTGTCAGAATAAAGCTCTGTATGCTATAATCACAAAACATTTTGATTAACGTTTGCAAACATACTTTGTACGTTTGTCCCCTAGACCATTTTGATGTGTGTATATACAGGGTGTCCTTTAAGTACCTTAAAAGCTTCAGGTAGCACTCTTCTGTAAGAAATACAGTCCTCAAAAACACTAACACGAACTTCCTATAGTGCTTAGTTTCCTCACACGAG
>JABXWE010012193.1:0-25539 GCA_014611495.1 Limonius californicus
GCTTAATACAAATCTTCAAAAAAAAAGTAGGTATTTGAAGCTTTAGTTTTCTTGTACGAGAGTGTTAAAGTTCATATCTTTAAAACAGAATTTCATGAAACAATAACGAGAACTTTAATGTTGCACGTATCTGCCGATAAGTGACTGACTGCCACTTGATTATGTAAAGATTAATATTGAGTTGACGCTCTAGTTGCTCTTCTGGAAGTACTGTTAAAAATGATAAATTTCGTAAATACTACATTTGACAACAGTGCAAGGCCATGGTATTGTGATGAAAAGTAGAAAATTTGTTTTTCGACATTTGTCAAAATGCTTCATGTAATGTCGGCCTACTAATTAAATTCTCCATAAATGCAAAGACATCGTCAACGTTGCCAAATATTCTTTAAGTGTCTCGTGTGAGGAAACTAAGCACTATAGGAAGTTCGTGTTAGTGTTTTTGAGAACTGTATTTCTTACAGAAGAGTGCTACCTGAAGCTTTTAAGGTATTTAAAGGACACCCTGTATATATATATATATATAATATATGTTTGTGTGTCTTACATTTAATATAGAAAGGTCTACTATTTAATAAATAGATGTTAAACATAGTGGATAGAATATTGTAAGGGATAATTTAGTAGAACCGTATACTAAATATCCAGTGATATACACAGTTTAATTAAAAATCTGTAGTATTTGCTAAATCGCAGGTTACTCAGTTAATCACTGACCATTCAATTAAATAGGAAATAAATCAGCTGAATCATAGGCAATTTCATTAGTCAGAGATTAATTGCTTGATTCCCATCCAAGCGAGAAAATTAAATAGCAACAAACACTTAATTTAATCGCACATTACACGATTTCTCTAAATTGCGGGAAATTTAGTTCCATCGCACAAAATTAGTTAAATCACAGATAAATAATCTCAGACATTCAAACTAAGTTCCAGATAGTTTAGGTTAAGCGATTGATTCAGCTAAATTGCAGACGATTTCAATCATCGCAAACGTGTTTGGTATATCGTGGAGCATTTAATAGAATATAAATAATCTTAGACGATTTCCTTAAATTGCAGGATTTAGCTAAATCTCACAACATGTAGTTAAATCACAAACAAATAATCGCGGACATTTAAACTAAGTTTCAGATAGTTTACTTTAACCGATTGATTCAGTTAAATCGCAGACGATTTTAATAATCTCAAACGTCTTTGTTATATCCTGGAGCATTTAATCAAATAGCATATAAATAATCTCAATCGATTTCTCTAAATCAACAAACACATAACCGCACACTTTAAAAAAGGTTTAGATAGTTTACGTTAACCGATTGATTCAGTTAAATAGCAGACGATTTTAATAATCGCACACGCCTTTGTTATATCCTGGAACATTTAATCATATAGCATATAAATAATCTGAAAGGATTTCTCTAAATCAACATACAAATAATCGCAGATATTCAAACTAAGTTCCAGATAGTTTACGTTAACATTTGATTCAGTTAAATCGTAGACAATTTTAATAATCGCAAACCTATTTGTAATATCGTGGAGCATTTAATCAAATAACATAAAAATAATCTCAAACGATTTCTCTAAATCGCAGGAGAATTACCCATATCGCACAACATGTAGTTGAATCATAAACAAATAATCGCAGACATTTAAACTAAGTTTCAGATAGTTTACGTTAACCGATTGATTCTGTTAAATCGCAGAATATTTCAATAATCGCAAAGGATTTTTTTATATCGTGAACAATTTAATAAAAAAGCATGTAAATAATATTAAACGATTTCTCTAAATCGCAGGAGATGTAGCTACATCGCACAACATTTAATTAAAACAAAAAACGGATAGGTATAAAAAAAAATCAGAAAGTTTAAGTTAATCAAGATTGTTTCATTTAAATCGCAGGAGGTTTCAATAATCGCAAACGTGTTTGCTGTATCGTGGAGCATTTAATTAAATCGCATGTAAATAATCTTAGACAATTTCTCTACAACGTATCAGACTTAGCTACATCACACAATATTTAGTTAAATCACAAACGGATAATCTTAGGTATCCAAAAAAATATCAGATTATTTAGGTTAATCGCGATTGATTCAGTTAAATTGCAGAAAATTTCAATAATCGCAATCTTTTTTGCTGTATCGTGGAGCATTTAATTAAATCGCATGTAAATAATCTTAGATGATTTCTCTATATCGCAGGAGATTTAGCTACATCGCACAATATTTAGTTGAATCAGAAACAGATAATCTCAAGTATCAAAAAAAGGGTACCACATTGTTTAGGTTAATCGCGATTTAGTTAAATCGATGAAAATTTCAATAATCGCAAACGTCTTTTTTATATCGTAGACCATTTAATCAAATAGAATGTATATAATCTTAAACGATTTCTCCAAATCGCAGGAGATGTAGCTACATCGCACAACATTTAGTTAAATCACAAACGGATAATCTCAGGTACCAAAAAACTATCAGATGGTTTAAGTTAATCGCTATTGATCCATTTAAATCGCAGAAGTTTTCAATAATCGCAAATTTGTATGCTATATCATAGAGCATTTAATTAAATCGCATGTGATTAATCTTTGACGATTTTTCTAAATCGCCGAAGATTTAACTGCATTGTACAACATTTAATTAAATCACAAACATAATCTCAAGTATTAAAAAAAGGTATCAGATTGTTTAGATTAATCGCGATTGATTCAGTTAAATTGCAGAAGATTTCAATAATCGCAAGTGTCTTTGTTATATCGTGGAGCATTTAATCAAATAGCATGTACATAATCTTAAACTATTTCTCTAAGTCGCAGGAGATGTAGCTTTCATCGCACAACATTTAGTTAAATCACAAACGGATAATCTCATATCAAAAAAAATATCTGATGGTTTAAGTAAGTCGCGATTGATTCATTTAAATCTCAGAAGGTTTCAATAATCGCAAACGTTTTTGCTGTATCGTGGAGCATTTAATTAAATCGCGTGTAAATAATTGTAAACGATTTCTCTACATCGTAGCAGATTTAGTTACATCGCACAACATTTAGTTCAAATCACAAATGGATAGGTAATTTTAGGTATCAAAAAAAATATCAGATGGTTTAGGTTAGCAGATTTTAAAACGTTTTTGCTAATGCAAATGAATTAACATAAATATCAAGTACAAAAAATAAGTTAAGAAAAATAGTAAAAAGACTGTATCAGCCAGCATGTGCCGCTGCCTTAACCCTAGATAAACAAAAGATTAGGAACGTGGTAACAGGAAGGAAAGAAGGTGGGCACTCGGACCGACTAGAAACACAAAATAAAGAAAATGTGGGTTTGAAAGGGTAAATAGTGTCTACACACTGTATATACTATAAGCAACCACAACAAATAAATTAAGGTACGAATAATAGCGGGAAATGTTTTACATTGTTATGAGACCAAAAAATATCAAAGAAAATGAAACAATAGGACAAACTGTAATGTACTGATGTGAAATGTGGGTTTTCGATAAGAGTGATCGGATAAACCCTAACCGTAAGGAAATACTATGATGACTTTGGGAGGCAAAATGAAGAACAATAATAGGAAAGAAACGTGTGGTGTTCAATTTAAAGGTTTCAGCCAATGAAACTGGTTGATTTTATACACCCTGTACAACAAAATGAAGAACTGTGTTATGTACAAATTAAACTACATTTGTATTCCAACGACTGCAGTATAAATACAACACATTACGATTTTTTTAGACTAGCAAACGACAGTGGTTTACAAAATATCGAATAACTTATATTAAATAATAAATACGAAAATACGTTCCAACTGATTTCTGTGGGTTCTTTGACAAATTTTTATTAAAACTGATACAGTGCGTGTCTAAATATAAATGAAAATAATTTTATGTACAAAATGCATTTGTAAGTAAATTAGTATTGGAAAACCGTTAAACACTATTTCAAGCTTTGGAAACTTTTTACATACATATTTGTAAATAAGTACATCTGACAACACAATTACATGCATTGTAATTATTTTAAAATCAGTATTTCTGCCATTCACTTCATTTCTAATAATTATGGCTCGATTACCCCAACAGATTTAAAGTGGTATAATACTAATTAGAATATTATGAAACTAGTGTATAATGAAGCCTTTAAAGCACGTGCGACGAGTTTAGTAGCACGACGCGAAGCGGAGTACTTTCAACGTCGCTAATGCTTTAAAGGCTTAATTATACACGTGTGTCAAATACGATTGCTTCTTATATCTGCATCATAATCTGAAAAATGAAGCTGGAAGGCAGCATTTTGTTTTGATTAATTTTATGTTAGTCTGTGTGATGTGACGCAATATCATCAACATGGAGATTGGTTAGTATTTGCTGTTTATGTATCTATGTGGATTCTATCTTCTTGCAATTTGACTACCGCGAT
Source organism: Limonius californicus (assembly GCA_014611495.1). Lineage (NCBI taxonomy): Eukaryota > Metazoa > Arthropoda > Insecta > Coleoptera > Elateridae > Limonius > Limonius californicus. Next base: position 4,426 of record JABXWE010012193.1, read on the forward strand.
CAATATTATTTTCGTTATCATTATATTAATAAAGAAGTTGATGACGTCATTGTTACATAGCAACTTTAAAGCACGCGCGTGTGTTTTGCACGCTTTTTCGTTGGTTAAACAAGGATTATGATGTAGATATAATAAAAACTAAATTACGTTATAGTAAAACTTGCGTCTGTCTAGTGATCATGGCAGGATGGTGGAAAGCTTTTTGTATTAATTGTACAGATAAAAATGTTTCCCAAAATCGTAGCAGAAAGAAAGGAAGTTCGCAAGGATATGTAATAATATGCAAAGCGCATTGAAGAAGAAAATTCAACGTGCAAGCGACCTGTAATTATTCGCGAGGTGTGAATGAATGGTGTCATAAAACAAATAAATAAAAACAAGGGCAGCGTTTCTTTTAGTGGCGGCGGCGGTGCATGAAAGTGTAAGAATAATTAACAGTGCGACATTAACATCCCCCGGCCGTGCACTCCTACTCGCTGAATCACAGCCAACTTTTCTCAATTTCACACGTGGGACGGCATTTTTGATACGCGCGTCCACAATATTAAAGCCTTACAGTATAATTAATCTAAGGAATGATTATGTTTAAAATATTTCGCTTTATTGTTAATCGTAAATCAAAGTAATGGCCATAATCACTAACAGCTTATAATGAACGTATAGAGTGATTAGTTTAAACGTACGCGTTGAGTTTGCTACGTCCAAGTACGTTAGAGTAACTTGTACTATGTTGAATTGCATTCAAATTCAAGAAATACTTCTAATATCGTTTCCATAGATAAGCTGAAATTTTTCTAGGCGGCATCTTTAAGTTTACAGAAAAAGAAACAAATATAAGGAGGTTCCTGTTAATTACAGTAAAATGATATATCCTAAATTTTTCTTATATAAACCAACACAGCAACGGTAATATACAAGGTGTTTAAAAAAGGTCGGATAATTTACATACGTATAATACTCATGAAACTTAATAAAATTGAATGAACATGTGTCCGCAAACCAATTGTTTCGGAGATAAAGGCGATTTTGTATTTTAATCAATAAACTCCAACAGTAAATATTTCATTTACCATAAAGAATAAAATTTGAGTTATTACCTATTATTTGGTTCCTGTACACAATTATATCCCGTACCATACCCAGCGGGTACAAGCCCTTATTGTTTCTGATTATGCCTCAAAAATGGTGTTTTTAGATTCATACTGAGAAAAGCTGCAGAAAATGCAAACTTTGCTGCCAATATCTGATTTACCGATGAAGTTGCTTCTACGAATAACGAATAATGTTCTCCAGTGAAGACATCAGCATCGATTGTCGTTAGATATTTGGCTGTGTATTCTGGAATACCGTCTGAACAATATTCTTACTAAATCGTTTGAGTGGTGAACTGTATCTTGAATTCTTAAATAACACTTTGCCACAACTATAGGAAGATGTGTTTTTTGCCCAACTAGGTTTAGCAGGCTAAAACTGTTAATGGATATTATTAATTCCAGTGTCCTTCTGTCCAAATTTAAACTTGTTATAATTTATAATTCAGTTGCAGTTATTTTCAAGATTTTACACAAAATTAATTTTCTGGAAGTTGTTGTTTTTATAAGTTAATAAAAAGTGTTTTGTTCTGTAAGATGTACGTAATATCAAAACATATTATTAGGATTGGATAGAGATTCATACACAGTTAACGTAGGTATTTAAAACAAGGTACTATTGGCCGGTACTGTATAGCGGCAAATGTATAGGACGTGGGTTCTAATTGCAGGGGCATCTAGATCCCTGATTTAATATCACTGGACCTTTGTATTTAGGCAAATGTTATACTTATTTACCTGCTAGTGTCTTTACTGTTCGTGTTTTTACAATAATATAATTTCTAGATTAAAGACAAAATTGCCTCTGTTTCTGAAACAGGTTGTAACGTGCAATTTCTTGCGCCTGGTTGATTGGTATTTAAATTTTCAATACAGCATTTTGGATTGCATATTTAAGCTTTTGACTAATTCAGAATTGGCCTTGTGGAAGTTTCGTGTCATCTACTCGTGTATTTCCAGTCCAGTGAATTTTGGGTGTTCCGTTTGACATATAACTGTACGAGTTCTCAAAGAAGGTACACGTGTTTTGAGTTAATTTGGAAGTCGTTTTAAGACTTGGGAAGTTTTCCGAGGAGTTGATGCCAATCTGTGTGCAAATCTTTTGAGAGAGTTGTTTCGCCAGTTAACATCTTTTGGTAAGCATAGAAAATCCAATTTCTCTTGTTTCACTTCTAAAACTATTGAAATTATTTAGGCGAATAGGCTGGAGTTAGAATTGACAGAAATTACCAGTCATTTGTGAAAAATCAAAGAGAACCTGTGGGTTCGAGACGAGTGGACTTATCTGCCGTGCAGCGAACGCATACAACTGGTGTGGATCGAGATAGCTAGATCGCAGGTGTGTCAATTCCTTTCATAATCAAATTGTACATATAATTTCGAGGATACGAGGGGTTCCGGAAAATTTTAGTTTAATAGTAAGGAATCGTAGTAAATCTTGTAATTATATACATAAATTAATAACAAGACTAAGTACACTTTAATTAGTGGGAGTTTAAATTCAATTGATTTTGCATTTTGTTAATATTGGCGATATTTTATCGAAATTCTGTTAATAATAATTGTTAAATGGTCAACAGTATAATTAATTTTCTTTTATTGATTAAAATTCAAATAGCAAGGGGGAATAGTGCGGAAGTTTTAAATCTTGATTAAGAGTGCGCCGATACTAATACCATTATATTGGTATTTTTACATCTGGGTATTTGGTTGGCGAGGCCTCGAGAATCTTAAAAATACTTAGCGGGGTTGGTCGCGAATATCATAATGGTTGGAAGCGGAATAAATGCTTTGTAGTCTAGTAATAATTTCGCATTATGGCGTTCCCTATATATTCAAGAATTTTGTTTTATTAATTTGTTTAAGGGAAGGTACTGTTAGCCATGATTGGTTAATTCCTGTTACATCTTTATATATCTTTATTGAATACCTACTTCAATTTCATGTGGCGATGTGTCAAAAAGGTTTATTTGCGTGATTCTTTATATAAATTGAAATTTTGTAATTTATTGTTGTGTTTTATTGTGTCTTGGGTTAAAATAATTTACTTTGGTGACAAATTGGGCAATTACCGAAGCAAGGTAGGTCGGAACTCCAGGAAGGTTCCTGTTTATCTCGTATTATTTTCAAAGACGACGGATATTTTAAACAGGTGGCGCCTAGGCTTATCAAACCCCCCCTTCTTCGACTGTAGCTGGTCGACCTTTGTCCTTGATACCTGGGCCTTGCATCGTAAATGGTAGTTTCGGTTGTATTGCTTCTATTTAGTATAACAGACTTTGTCGCCGTCTATTCGACTAGGCGTTGCACGGTTCTTCACCTGCATATATTGATTGATTTTATTTTGATTTTATTTGGTTTGTACATTTTCGGACCTTTTTTTAACCACCTTGTATAATTATCAGTAAAGTTCAGCTGCAATCGATTTGGTTCAAAATGCGAGTTTACTTAATCGAATATAAGTCCACTTGGATATAAACTTCACCAATTTTGCATTCCCAGAGCAAGTGTAACCAGAATTTTCGTTAAGCATGCAAGAGTTTCTTGAAAAGACCTCCAGCATATACAAGTGGATTCCCTAGAAACCGAAAATTCCTCAAGTAATAACTATGTGCATTTCAAAGAAAACTTTTACTATTGAATATGAGCCAAGAGCGAGCAAATAGTAGTTTTTGTTTATCATGATGCAGAGAATATTTAATTGTACAATTCAAACAGTATTCAAAAAATTATATGAATGTCAGCAACATTGCAATAACCTGTATGAAAGTCTTTCAATGATTTCTATACATATAAGTACCACCTGCATCGATTGAATGTTAGAACTTGTGTAAAATATAAATATTTATTTTTAATTAGTTCCTTTTTTACCTTTTCGGATCTCTATATTTTAATTCTTTTTTAAAATATGCAGCATATCCTGGCATCCGATAATTGGAATTGTTCAAGACCATATCCAACCAACATTTTCTTTTTCTTTACACACCATAATCTGAGCATTACAAAAAAAATAATAAGCAAAGTAATTGTTGAAACATTAATATTAAAATTTAAACTTTGAAGCCTATATTTGAAACAATATATTTCCGATGTGTAAAAAAAGGCAAATAATTGCTTTTAATATTTATATATAACAAACGTAAGGAAATGGTGGGCGTTATATTAATAACCAAATTGAATATCTGAGGTTACAGGACTCTAGAGAGACAGGGAGAGCGAGAGAAAGATATCTGAAGAACATACGAGGCTGTTTCAAATGAAATCCGGATTGTGATTATACTTGTTTATTTAATAACTGAATTGACAAAAAAATGTTATCACTTTTCCATATAGTCCCCCTGCCTCTCAATAAACCTTTTCCATCTGTCAACCAAAGCCTCTATTCCATCGGAGAAGAATTCTTTTGGTTTTGTGCGAAATCGCTCATGCACCGCATTTTTCACGCTCTCATCATCCGGAAAACGAGCCCACCTAAACCTCTTTTAAGGGCTCCAAACGTATGGTAATCGCTTGGTACTAGATCGGAAGGATGCGGAGGATGTTCAATATCTTCAAATCTAAGTTTTTCTATTATTGTGTTTGAGCAACACGGCCGAGCATTGTCGTGTTGGAGCAAAACACCTTTCGACAGAAATCCTAGTCGTTTTGTCCTTATAGCTGGGCTTCAGTTTATCTTTTAATAGGTTGTAGTATGAAGCACTATTGACTGTGGTACCCTTCATCATGAAATCTTCTACAAGTACTCCTTTCTTATCCCAAAACACAGTCAACATTACCTTTCCAGCCGATGAAACGGCTTTAAATTTTTTGGGTTTTGGTGATGCTGAGTGACGCCATTCTTTTGATGATAACTTACATTCTGGCTGAAAATGGTGAATCCAGGATTCATCACCAGTCATCATACGATTTAAAAAGGCAGCTTTCTCTTTTTCATAACGTGACAGAAGAGCAGTACAAGCTTCAATCCTTCTTTGTTTAAGTTCAGGGTTAATTGCCTAGGGACCCATCTTGCAGAAACTTTTCGGTATTTCAACTGCTCAGAAACAATATTATGTGTAGAACCGATACTCACATTAATTATTGTAGCAATTTCTTTTAGATTTATGCATCTGTTTTGTAAAATGAGCTCTTGCACAGTTCTAATGTTCTTTTCAGTGATTACACGGTTTGCTTGTCCTGGTCGTGGTGCATCTTTCACAGTTTCGGTGCCGCTTTTAAACTTTTTTGTCCATTCAAACACACTTGGACGAGCTAAACAGCTACTTCCGTACACCTTAGGCATTCTTGAATGAATTTCAGAAGGATTCACTCCTTCTGCAGTTAAAAAATCTTATCACAGAACGCATTTCTTCGCTGGTGCAACTTTGAAGTGACGCCATAGCTATCAAATGAGAAATTAAATGTGTTTTTCGTTTCCGGACACTTAATAATCAGTTCATGGCCTCCCTAAATGTGTGAACTAAGTTATTATTTTCATTTTTGGTAATAGGGAATGTATTTAACTTAGTTAAAGACGCAATCCGGATTTCATTTGAAACAGCCTCGTATATGGATGTCTTGGCGAACTTCCGTATATTTTATTCGCGGATCTGGTGAATAAAATTAGAGATGAATTCTGATACGTTTGTTTTATGCAGTAAAAGAATTGTGTATGTTGCTCACGTATTCGCATCGTTGTGAATATCACCTTGTTGTCCCCATTGTGTGTCTCCGCAGTACACAATTATGGCATATCGATGCATCAGCAATAAATTTAAGACGGCTAATTAAACGAACATGCGTAATATGCTGCAATCAGTCTGCACTCTTTGGGTTCAACAAGCCGGTGCTCCTACACGCGTCTTATAAGGTTATGTTCATATTAATTGTCCCAGATATCTGCCGAATTATCTCAGGCCTAATCTAAATTAATTCGAACGTTAATGGAGTCGCGAGTTAACAGCGACGGATGCCTACTTTGAAATATTGCCCACTTTAGCGCAACAAACTGTGTTTCAATTGGAACGCTTTTCAAATTTATTCGTTCCATATAAAACAGCATGCGTGCGGGGCTGGACGATTATTAATTGTTCGGTTGCAAAATAAAATACCTGCCCGGCTGACGCTAAGCCCAAAAATAAACCTATTAATAACGATCCCAGCGATCACACCGTTGTGAAAGGGACCCGAATTAATTGACACTTGTCCGTTTCCGCGTCTCCTATTTATCGTGGTAGCAGTTACTCTGGCGCGCCCGAGATTCCGGTATTTTATGCACTTGTCCTGGCATTGTGGAGCTCGACGTTAACTCGTTCTGTTACGCATTCCATATAAACTATTCCTCATAGCGAAGCGAAGAGACTTTTTACTATTATGTATTATTAAATATGATCAACGGAGAAAAAGACACGGTTTGTGCTGCTACGTGCATGCACTCCAAACAGTCTTAGCAGTGGCGTAGCTTAAGAGTTTCTTAACACATCTTATCAAACTTGGTTTTTCAGTTTATAATATTGTCGCGAGATGGAACTGGAAAGTATTGTGCTTCAATCTCACAATTAATTCTACACGTTATTAATTATAATTAATATTTGGATGTAAGTACTTGGTTGCGGTAACGGACCTCAGCAATGTCTTACCCTTTAATTGACTACAAACAACATCACATCATAATTCTTTAATAATGTTTCTTGGCTACAAAAAAATTGCTAAAACAGTCTGAGTCTAAGTGTAACACACTCATGTTAGATTGTGTATTGCTTGAAACTGCCCAACGCCCAATAAATGTCCACAACGCCCAACGCTTCAAAGGAGGCATATTGCGCATTACGACCACAATATACAAAAGTATGTAGTATTACTCGGCTATAATGGACCCGGCTATAACAGACTATCGGCTATAATAGACTAAGCCTCGTGTTACTGACGAAGCCATTATAACCAAGGAATACTATGGCGATAAAAAAGCCCAATATGCCCACAACGCCCAACAAATGTGCGACCACAGACCCAATTCTTTTACAGGATCACAACATCCATGCATTTTACAGAAGCACAATACCCAATTATTTTACACGATTACAACGCCCAGTTATTTTACAGGATCACAACGCCCAATTATTTTATAGAGTCACAACGTCCAATAATATTACAGGATCACAACGCCCAACTATTTTAAAGTATCACAACGTCTAATTTTTTTACAGGATCACAACGCCCAACTATTTTAAAGTATCACAACGTCTAATTTTTTTACAGGATCACAACGCCCAACTATTTTAAAGTATCACAATATATCTAATTATTTTACAGAATCACAACGTCCAACTATTTTACAGGATCACAACGCCCAATTATTTTACACGATTACAACGCCGTGTTATTTTACAGGACCACAACGTCCAAATATTTTACAGAACCACAAGGTCTAATTATTTTACAGAATCACAACGTCTAATTAAGGGGGTGATTCAAATTTGACCTGCATTTCATTTTTTTTCTGGTCGATACAAACTATAAATTAATATTGTATATACATCGTTTTTGTAAGTAACAACCCTCCTTTAAAGTACACTTATTCCATCGCTCCGGTAGCTTCCATATTCCCGTCGAAATAAGTTCTTTTGGTTGGCGTCGTACTCAATTTTGCACCGCATCTTTCACTTCCTCATTAGAAGCAAATCGCTTGCCTCCCAAGAACTTTTTAAGTAGCCCAAAAAGATGATAGTCACTTGGGGCCAAGTCGGGACTGTATGGGATGTCAATTTAGCGAATGTATTGTTCGTTAGATGGGCAGTAGAATAACGCCCTTGCTTAAGAGACCGCGTCTTTTTGTTCGTAAGGGCTGCTTAACCTTTCCAAAAGCTCACTGTAATAAGCTGAATTAATCGTTTTTCTTCTTCGAAAAAATCGACGTAAATTGGTCCAATAGCGTCTCAGATTACAGTCACCATAACTTTGCCAGCCGATGGTTGTGTTTTGAATTTTTTGGACGGAGGTATGTTTGAGTGACGCTATTCTATGCTAACATTCTTGCTTTCTGGGATATAATGCTGTACCCAGGTCTCATCAGTTGTTATGATACGTGACAAAAAGTAATCGCCTTCAAAGAGAAGCCGTAGTTCTCTGCAAACCTGAAGTCGTTTCTGCTGTTGTTCCGCCGAAAGTTGTTTTCTAACCCACTTGGCGTTAATTTTGCTAAATTTAAACTTGTTGTGGACAATTTTTTGAACACTAGTAACACTACTGTTTACAATCCCAGCCATTTCCTTCATAGATATTCGCCTATTGCTCCGGATCAGCCGGTCAACTTTTTGAATGTTCCAAAAGATTCACAGCAGACGCTGGACGGGCAGCATGCGGCAAGTTCGACACGCGTTACACCACTCAAAGACTGTTCTGAGTGATAAGCGCTCTTCTTCAAACTGTTTTTGAAGTCTCCGATGAATATCAGTCGCTTTTACACCTTCATTGAAAAGAAATTTAATAATCACACGTTGTGCAACAGAATTTGACACATTGTTGCACGACACTGTTAATACAACTGATAGTATTGATACTATCAAGTTGCAATTGTTTATGGCGTTGGCTAACATGCCTACTTCGATGAATGTAAAACAGCTTTGCAGTATCTCTTCAATTACGTTCAGAAGAAAATAAAATGCAGGTCAAATTTGAACCTCTCTCGTATTTTACAGGATCACAACGTCTACTATGTTATAGGATCACAGCCCCCAATTATTTTACAGGATCACAATGCCCAACTATTTTAAAGAATCACAACGATTAATTATTTTACAGAATCGCAAGGCCTAATTATTTTGCAGGATCACAACGCCCAACTATTTTAAAGAATCACAACGTCTAATTATTTTGCAGGATCACAACGCCCAGCTATTTTAAAGAATCACAACGTCTAATTATTTTACAGGATCACAATGTTCAACTATTTTACAGGACGACAACGTCCAATTATTTTACTGAATAACAAGACCTAATTATTTTAGAGGATCACAACGCCCAACTATTTTAAAGAAACACAAAGTGTAATTATTTTACAGGATCACAACGCCCATTAATTTTATGGTATCACAACCTCCAACTATTTTACAGGATCAGAACGCCTAATTATTTGACAGGATTACAAGGCCTAGTTATTTTACAGGACAACATCCAATTATTTTACAGAATCACAAGGCCCAATTATTTTACAGGATAACGACATCCAATTATTTTACAGGATTACAACGCCCAATTATTTTACACAATGACAAGGGCCAATTATTTTACAGAATAACGAATTCCAACTATTTTACAGGATCACAACGCCCAATTATTTGATAGGATTTCAAGGCCCAGTTATTTTACAGGACAACATCCAATTAGTTTACAGAATCACAAGGCCCAATTATTTTACAGGATAACGACGTAGAATTATTTTACAGGATTACAACGCCCAATCATTTTAAAGAATCACAAAGCCCAATTATTTTATAGGATCACAACGCCCAATTATTTTACAGAATGACAAGGCCCAATTATTTTACCGAATAACGACGTCCAATTATTTTACAGGATCACTACGCCCAATTATATGATAGGATTACAAGGCCCAGTTATTTTACAGGACAACCTCTAATTATTTTACAGAATCACAAGGCCCAATTATTTTACAGGATAACGACGTCCAATTATTTTACAGGATCACAGCGCTCAGTTATTTTAAAGAATCACAACGTCCAACTATTTTACAGTATCACAACGCCCAATTATTTTCCACGATCACAAGCCCAGTTATTTTACAGGACCACAACTTCCAATTACTTTACAGAATCACAAGGCCTAACTATTTTACAGCATCACAACGCCCAAATATTTGATAGGATTACAAGGCCCAGTTATTTTACAGGACAACATCCAATTATTTTACAGAATCACAAGGCCCAATTATTTTACAGGATAACGACGTCCAATTATTTTTCAGGATCACACAGCTCAATTATTTTAAAGAATCACATTGTCCAACTATTTTACAGGATCACAACGCCCAATTATATTCCACGATTACAACGCCCAATTATTTTACAAGACCACAACTTCCAATTACCTTACAGAATCACAAGGCCTAATTATTTTACAGGATCACAACTCCCAACTATTTTACAGGATCACAACGTCCAATTATTTTACGGAGTCACATGGCCTATTATTTTACAGGATCACAACGTCCAATTATTTTACAGGATCACATCGCCCATTTATTTTACAGGATCACAACGTCCAATTATCTTACAGGATCACAACGTCCAACTATTTTACAGGGTCACATCGCCCATTTATTTTACAGGATCACGACATCCAATTATTTTACAGGGTCACATCGCCCAATGTTTTTAAAGATTTACAAAATCCTAGTATTTGACAATACTCACGTAAGTACATGGAGGCCCATATCCACAACGCCCATTTGAGTTTATGTAAGGTCAACAAAACTCTGGACATTCTAGGTGTACGTAAAATTTGTTTATGCTAACTTATATGTACAACTTCAAAAATAAAAATTTTCTGTTTCACTGAAAATGTCTTAAAATTAGTTAAAATGACCGGGTTTCGTTGCCATAGTAGCTATATTAATATTGGTCTATCTACATACCGCTTTTTAAATTAGGAAACAACATACTCAAGATTGCAACCAGGTGAAAAAATATCGAAAAATTGTAAAAGTACTTCCGATAGAAAGTTGCAAAAGTAGTAAAAAAGTATTATATTATCAATTAATATTTATGGCGTCAAATTCAACTCTCTGTAAACTCTAAACGCCCAAAGAAGGACTACCTTAGTACTGGAGCATTGTTTTTATAATTTCAGCCGCTCTCTTTTAGATGAGTGTAATGAAAAGAACGAATAAGGTATTACTGCTGCTAAATCATCAACTCGATACACAAACTTACGCATGTTATGCTGTGGTCTGCTAAACAATGCTAATGCTAGAAAGTAGGGCCCAATAAAATATATAGCGTCTCTTTGGCTAGTAAAGTGACAGGCAATCGCCGCATTGCAAAGTGTGGCAGGTGGGTAATGTGCGACTACATCTACGGTACATCTACATAACGGTGACAGAAAGCATAATTTTTAACTTAGAATTAGTAATCTTTGGTACTATATTTTTCCAATTTTTAGAATTTACCAATGCCAGTATTGACTATATTGAATCGCTACGTGTAAACACATACACACATACCTTAAGTTCAGAAGGGCTTCCATAATAACTTACGGCGCCTTACAGAAGAACAAATATGTTCAGCATTGGATATATTTCAGGAACAAAATGGTGCTTTAATCAGAAAATTGGTTTAATCGATCCCATTTAACCTCAGGATGCTATAGCTAAACTGTGTCTCATTACTTTCCGGACTCCTCGCATACACAAAAGGTTCAGCTTGGGAAACGTAAACGTTGAATGTTATTATTTGAGTCGTCTATGTTTATACTTCTGACGAATGATTCTCACCATTTCATACTGTTAATGAAAATTTGTACAAAACTGTTGATGATCAACAGTTTTGTACAAATTTTAATTAATTTTCTAAATCTGACATGAAAGAACATACGAACGATTATTTGATCCTGTAAAATAATTGGGCATTGGGATCATATTGGCCTTCATACACGCACATCAATTTGGGTTATGTGAGCGTGTTGGGCTTGTATCCCAATATATTTTAAGACTTTGTGGTCATAGCTGTCAATATGTTGCTTTTGAAGCGTTGGGCGTTGTGGACATTCATTGGACTTTGCGAATCTTCTTTGACGTTGGGCGTTGTGATCTCTGGCCGAAATGTCCAGGTCCTTACGTGAACTGGAGTGGGTATCGTAGATTTTTTATTTGGGCGTTGGAGTTTTCAAAAATAATTGTGCGTTGCGGACACACGGCAGTTTGTCCCTATATGTTTTTGGGTTTTGCGACCGCAATGGGAAGTATGTCCCTTTTGAATCTTTGGACGCATTGGGCGAAGTGTTCAGGTACACTCGCTGCTTCGAGAGCACTCTAGCTGCTATATATAGATTGCGAATTGTTTTTAATAAGTTATACTACAAAGAGGTTATAATTGTCTACTGTGCCCAAATGATGTCCAAATTTTCGAATGCCTTCATTATATATTTGCATGCTTCATAATGATCGGCTGTTTCTAATTGGCATCTATTCGAGAATTGTCAATAGCTTTTAATTGGCATTGTTATAAAGACTTTATAATTGTTACTGTTTCTAATTGGCATTATACAATGATGTCAGATTATTCTCAATTGCCTTTTTTATAAAGACAGTAGAATGATACAGACGCCTGGAAGCTGTTGTGGGCAAACTACATTTGAGAATCCTATATTACCACTAAAAATTTAAAATCACAAATTGTTAAAATCATAATGTGAATAGTTTGCTAGGATCAGCTAAGACAGTGGCAGCGCAAGAAAGAATTAAATGGGCAGCACACGTCGCAAGGATGGCGGATGATGCGAGTGCGAGCAAATAATGGAAGGTAACATACAAGGAACAAGAAAGACAAGGTCCAGCAAAAGCTGGAGAAAAGAAGTGGAAAAAGACCTTGGGAGATTGAGAATTGGTAACTGGAGGGCAGTGGCACAGGACCAGTGTTGGGTAAGATCCTCTAATTAGGGATCTAGATACAGATCCAGATACATTTAAAAAATATGATCTAGATCCAGATCAAAGATGCAAACCCAAAAATTGATCTAGATCAAGATCCAAGATCCTTAACAAAGTATCTAGATCCTTTATAGATCCTTTCGCATTTCGAACGTGTCAGGGGTGTTCTTTTAATTTTTAGAGATTCCAGAGATATGGACAGTGCCACTGGATACTTGGACATTAACATAAGAAAATAAATATATAGTTAACGGGAACAAAACTTTACTACAAACTTACACTACTTACAAGTTACAATACAATAATAATACGCTACGCTACACTAAAAGTTATTTTATTAACTATAAAGTTACATAATTCTAATTATCGAATTTTATTTTCTTTTCTTTTAAAATTAACAACGTTTCGAAAATTTCATTTAACCTATTTCTACGAGGGGTTACAACTTGTCCACCCGTAGGTACTAAATATTCTTTCGCCGGGGGCAGAAGAAGGCAGTATGCAATTAAATTTAAGGAAAATTTCTTTTATTATCGGATACTTATTTAATTGAATGTAACTGTTATCGGGATCCTCAAAATAGTTTGTATACACTGCAATGTAGATGTTTGTACCTGCGTATTATTTATTTTTAAAAAATCAAGAGTTCCTCATGATAGGAATTTTGTTTTTCGGAATTTACGTGACTTTCTGTTGTTTCATTATAATCTTCTTGAGGTCCTCCTAACAGTCCTAACTGTAACTCTTCTAGTTTTCGTTTCAATACACTTTTGCAGAATTCAGAATCATCTTTAAACGAAGTAATTTCCAACCACCTTAGTTTAAAAATTTTGGATTGGTAATTGTAGCCAAGTATGGACGACTATCGGAGCTTTCTATGTCCATTATATTTGCAAAACGTTTTTGAAATCCATTTAGCAAACCTTCTCTTAATTTTGAAGATAATTATAATTCCAGCATAGCTTCCAATGATTTTTTAATTTTAAAAAGTGTTGGTAAAACAGTTCCCAAGTGACAGATTTTTTCATTTTGTAAAATGTCTATTGCAACTGTTATAGGTTTTGTAAGAAAAAAATGTGTTGTTTTAAAAAAGGAATATCGGAGGGCTGAAATCCTTCTACCCCCAATGACAGCAGTGACGCAAATACTGAAAAATTTCTGTTCTTGCTTTACCTAGTCCGCCTAATAGTAATAAAATAACTAAAATATTTTTGCTACCTCGCAACAGGTGCATTTGAGAGACAGGAAATTCCAGGCGTCTGTCTGCGTCTGCACAATTGTTCAAATACAGGTACGCTTAGTGCATAATGGGTAGGTAAAACCAGTAAAACCCAACTGCAATCGTCCTGGAAACACGCACGTACATAATTTATTTTGCTAAAGAAGAATAGAAGACATTTCCTAAAATACATAAACATACTTTAAATAATAGGAATCATTACTCAATGTGCTTTTAAAGTTCACAAAAGAAAAATCAAGAAATTAATTTTAGCGGATCTTTGGATCTAATGATGAAAGATCCAGAAAATTATGATCTAGATGCAGATACAAGATCCTCGTGTAAAAAGAATCTAGATCCAGATACTAGATCCACATAGTGGATCTAGATCCGGGATCTAGATCCACTGGATCTAGATACTACCCAACACTGCACAGGACAGAACGGAGTGACGACCAGTAGCTGTACGATGTCCACACTCACAGCAATACAAATTTTGTTTTAGCGTCTGAAAATTATGCAAATTTGTATTCGGAGAGATAGCTACCTCAGCGAACAATGTTCACAAGGATATTAAAAAATTTGGATTTTTGTGGCAGGTTTAGAAGATCACGAGGGCCGTATAGAAAAGGAATTATTGCTAATGAAGTGAATGTTCTGGCTCAATTAGCGATTGATCCAGAAAAATCCAGCCGAAGAATTTCTCCTGATTGTGATATTGATGATTCATATGCGAGGCAAATCATCAAAAAACATAAGTACTACGATTATAAATTCACACCTGTACAAACACTTCATCCTGGTGATGGTAATAAAAGAGTGGACTTTTGTTACTGGTTTCCTGAAAAAAATGCAGCCAAATTCACATTTTTTCAGAAAAATACAATGGACTGATGAGTTGTTATTTACAAAGTCGGTAATGTTTAACAGGAAAAATCACCATGCAACAGAGAATTTCAGTTTAATAAGAGCTACTAGGCCGCAAGTTCGATATTCTTTAAACGTATGGACTCGCCTTTTAGATAACGCGATTCTGGGACAATTTTTTATCGATAGACATTTAGATGGGCCTGGATATTTTCGTTTTTTGCAAACAGATTTAGAAGATATGCTAGACGAATTGCCATTAGTAACTCTTCAAAAGCATAAGTGGTACAAGCACGACGGAGCTGATCCTCACAACGTCCGCTTTGTTTGAGATTATTTAGATGCACGTCATCAAAACTCATTGCTTAGGACGTTAGCCTCCACGATCGCCATGCTTAACGTCTATGGATTACTTTCTGTGGGGCAACCTAAAGGACATTATGTATGCATCATCGACGGAAAATATCGAACATCTTTGCCTTAAAATCGAAAATGCTTTCGACTCCATTCCCAGGCCGACTATTCAAAAAGCAGTGGACGAAATGAATTAGAGGACTAACCTCTGCATCAGAAATAACGGCGCGCACTTTGAACAATTTAAATAATCATAGTGTTTTTGAATTTGTCATCCTGTTATCGTTAGGCCAATAACATTTCTGTAAATGTCATTCAACTCACAGTGACCAGAAACATAAAGTTCCCAAGTTTGTTTTTTCGTGATAAAGTTAGAACGAATCAAAATATCCAGGATTTCTTTGCAGATTTCCATTGAGCATTGCATTGACCTCTTGCGTTTTCGAGAGGCCAATGGTGAGCATCGAAAAATTCACCATCCTGTATATACATTGTCAAATATATAGTCGTACATGCGTGACCTCTTAGATGGAGTAGCAATAACTTCCAAACGTTTTTGCAACTGAAACCTTTGCTTAAATAAAGGTATTCTAATGTTCAACGAAATATTTACTGCCTTAGAACCAGTGCGTATTTTTAACTCGTAAAAACTTTTTCTGCAGAAACCAAGCCTGCTGCTAAACCTCTTTAAAATCAGTTGTTGATGTTTTATTTATTGCAAATACAGATGCATTCGAATTTCCCAGGTAGAGAGAGTAAATAAGTAAACTAAACATTTTAGATCACCATAGAGTAAGAAACTTCCTCAGACTCTTTTATATTAATCGTAAAACTTAAAGAAAGTAACTCAAAATAATCTAAAATTAGCGATTTTTATTGTTACCGTTGTTATATTAATAAGCGACCTTTCCACTTTCGGTTTTTAATAACTAGTAGACAACATATCCGAGATTGAAATAAGATGAAACATTATCGGAATAATCACAGGATCTGATGAAAAAAACTATGAGAAAACCTACGACTACTACTGACTAATTAAGGAGCTACTAAAGTGATTTAAAATAAACTAAATTCAGTGTTTTCTATTACCACCGTTAATAGACGAGAATATGTCCAAGATTTATATAAGGTCAAAACATTGTCAGAAAGTCATAGTAATTGAAGATAAATAATTTCCAAAGGTAGTGCAAAAATTCGATAAAATTAACCTACGTTTATGATAAATGCGAACTTAATGTAGTGATTTTTTTTCACGTTATTACAAACTACCATCCTTTAATAATAAAATCCACACAAGCCCAATATCAGGATTTATCTGATTTTCTTACAATCAGAACAATGGTAACACCCTGATATCAATTTATTTTGTCGTATATTACATGTATTGTGTTTTACATTGGCTGCAGTTCACTTGGTGGCTTCAGGTAGCTGGCCCTCAGCTCCGTGATAGACAGTAAAACGAACATGATTACATATAATTTTTGACTGTCAGGTCGGTTTAGAATCCCCTTAAATATATTTGTTTTAAATTTAAAAGTTCCTGAAAGCGCCGCTTTCGCATGTATGGTATGCTGTCACTGGAACGGGCTGTGGCACAGTGATGGTAAATTTGTCAATTTATTTTAATTTGCTGTGGACTAATCACTTTATAATTGTCAGTTGCTTCTATATTTTAAATTCGGTGAATTACCTATTGCTGCTCATTGGCAACAGCACAATAGCGTTAGAATTAGAATGAGTTGCTCCGAATGTGAGGCACAATATTTAAATAAAACCACGTTCAACTCGTTACACCTTTGTTTGAAATACATTCCTGAAGCAAAAAAAGAACAAATTTATGATATGTATCTAACATTAATATATATAATAACTAAATTTAAACCCCGCATTGATTGTTGAGCACGTCATCGGAGCCCGCAGAGAATGGAAGAAGGATTAAGGTTGAGGAATGTGTGTAAGCGTAGATCAAGCGTGCATAGGGATCATTAAAAAGCCCTAATGAAGCCGTTATGCCGATAATTACCACCGTGTCTGTCTGTTAATTGTTGCAGCCACGGCCCACTGCGCTCTTATCTACTCTCTAATTGATGCGATATGCTAATTCGCCGGATTTAAGACTTGATCCTGCATATGACCTCATCAGGACATATTTTTAGCATCGCTTTTTGGTTTGGAATCGAGATTCAGAAACAACCTGTTTAATAAACAGCCTCTCTATAAATCAAAAATATAACCAAATCCACGGAAAATCTGCGTAGGTAATTTAATTAAAAATAATTTGAATTAATCGGTTCGAAAATATTGAAATAAATTTATCACTGTTTAAAAATGTTTAAGTTGTAAAATCTTTAATGTCGTACGGGTGACCATAAATTATTGAAGAGACAGATATGGCTCTGGAACAACAAGAATGTTTTTTAGGATTTTTCATAGTGGATTTCCGATTTCTCTAATTTGCCACTCAAATTTTATTACAAAAAAGAATGTGCATAAAAATTCGCATCCACCTGTGTCCCGGCAATCATTTATGTTGGCCTGTAACTTAATTACAGGTTACCTTAAAATTAAATGTTCGCTGATTTAAAAAATAAAACTTAAGAGAGGTATTAAAACTTCCACATTAATTTTGTTAATGTGTAAGTACACGCATTATACCTGCACAAAGTTTCGAAAGTTAATTATTCGAAGATTCCATCTGAACCGAATGGAAACCTGTCAGTTTTTTAATTTGGCGGGTGATAAACAAGCAAATAATTGTTACAGGCTCAGGTGTTACATTTCATCGGCGCTACGCACAAAACCACACATGGTATCATTACACAGGAATTAATCACTGGTCAGTGACATTCAACTGTGGTCATAAAAAGCCGGATTTATAATACATGATATTTGATACTGGGTTTTCAGCTTCCGGGATCGTTTCTTGTTTTTTTTTTTCAGTCGATTTGGTACCTCTACACTCATTTAATTAAAATGTTGTACTGACGTTTTTGATGATAAAGGTGGAAATTCTAATTATATTACACAGCGTTTGATA
Source organism: Limonius californicus (assembly GCA_014611495.1). Classification (NCBI taxonomy): domain Eukaryota; kingdom Metazoa; phylum Arthropoda; class Insecta; order Coleoptera; family Elateridae; genus Limonius; species Limonius californicus. The sequence continues at coordinate 22,638 of JABXWE010012193.1, forward strand.
AATTGTGGGACACACTCTTAACATAAATTAAGGACAGAATTGAATTTTCATTGTTACCAGGTCTCGTTTGTTTCATAAAATTCAGGAATAAGTATGAACGTACTCATGCATATATTTACATATTTATTAAATATTCAGTATAATCATAAATAAGTAAAATGCATAGTCTCAATTAAATTAAAATTTACAATTGTATACGTGTATGATGTACAAACAGCAGCGCACCTCAACTCAACTTTCACAAAACCTCAGAGAAACTCTGTGGAACAACCCTGGCGAATACACGAAGACATTACAGTTTATTAAAATTACTGAACTAATAGACAAGGTGTAAAATACAGTGTAAATATTAATATCTCTTAAGAAGCAGATACTGTCAATACTGCAATTTATTTTCGACTTAGATCGCATCGTCATTTGGGAACTACACCCAGCATTATCAGGTGAGGCCTGACCTGTAGCTGGTCTGCCTTTTACAAACATTTGCTCTAGAAGTTTGAGCAATATTTGTTCTTAGGCTCTGCTGGCCTAAACAGGGCCGCATGCTTAGATTATTTAAACCTATTTGGGCATTTGTCTTATCCATACGTTTGTTTTGTGGTCTTTCAATATAATTCCTACTAATTTCCTTTCCAGGGTTCTCTGATCTACTCTTAACTTATTATTTATTTTCTTTGTAAACACCCAGTTTTCGGGCCGTACGTTACCACGTAGGGAAACGGAATTGTGGCACATAACCGATGGTATGCCCTAGCGCAGCTCAGAGGAGGAGGGGGAGGGTTCATTTTCCAAAATACACCGCGCTTAAATCTGATCAAATTCGGCATAAAGTCATAATAAGCGAGAGCGCCAACGTGAATATCACTACATCCCGACACTGCTCAAGCTGCACGTTACTTTGAACGGCTAATCCGAAATTTGTGCGTGATGGAACTTACCTTTTCACGCAATTTTTACCTAATAAAAAAAATGTGAATTTACTAATCCCGTAAACAAAGGAGCGCAACAATCACTCTCAGCTGTCTTTACAGGAATCCTTCACATTACTTTTAATAAAGAACAAAATAACAGAGTTGGGTTTACAAAAAAGGCATTTAATTAAATTGAAAAAAATGCGGACAAAATACAAGCGTAGTGGTTAAATATTATAATTTAGTGACGAACTAAGATAAATATTATTGAAAAAAGAACAAACACAGTTTGAAACGAATACTTTTAACATTAAATAAGACTTCACCCACAGGTGAACCCTAAAACAATTAAATCTAAGTTAATAATACCTCAAAAAAGCTACTGCAAAAAGGCCTTGTACACACAGTGTTTTCTTATATCGGTAAAATTCTTCGAATAAAATATATAAAATTGTAAACTGATTTCACAGCTTTGCACAATGACCGGCGTCGTGTCGGGGGGGGGGGGCTCCCCGTCGGTAAAGTAAATGAAACTGCTGGAGCGTGGCTAATAAAGGTTTTAAAAATTTACCTTTTTCGTTGGAAAATTGGCCCTTCAGGGTGTGTAAAGCTTGAATCAGTCTCTGAGTGTAGTGCTGGAGATTTTGCAGTTGCTTCTCTCGAAACCGCTTGCTTTTGGCAGATTTTTCAATATTGCGTCATACGACGAAATTTCCCAAATCTGTACTATAAGCGATATTATCGGAATTTTTGGGAAACCGAATATTCCCCTTTTGTGGACGTACCGTAAATGGTACCGCACAAAGCGAAAGTAATTACCTATTGGTAAATTATACTGATTCGGACGCCCGAGGGTAATTTTAAATCTGCGTAACACTCAGGTCGGGAACTGGTGGCTGACTTCCGTCCTTTTTCCCCACACTTAACAGTGTGAAGACTCTGATTAATGCTGCGTTTACAGAAAGATATATAAACATCGTCCATACAGGGTGCATTCGATAAAAACGGCGAACGAAAGTTTATATGCAGAGTATCTGGTTGATTCTTTTTAAAGAATTCTTCTATCTTTAGCTACTTGTCTGTAATTTTTTATACTTTCTTATATTTTTCTAATTTACGGCTGAAATTCGCTGTAGCTTTCAGTAGCCGAAGATCACTTCCTGTACTACACCTATTTAGCACTTCAACATCTTGTATGCATACTGCTAGATAGTCAATTTCATTTTTAGTTTGTCCATTTGCACTAACCCATGCCAACATTCTATTTCCCTTTTTTTAAGGAAGGTATTTGTATTGTATAGTTTAAGACGCTAGCTTACGAAATTTCCTCAATATTCCAGAGGTTAAAGATGTATTCCAATAGAAAATGTTCTTGTACATATCTATAATATTAATCTAATTGATTGAAAGCCTAAAAATACAATTATCTGGTTGTTCAATAAGACATGAGAAAAATTGTACATATATAAGGAAATCCTAAACCGTCCTGGGAATTAAAAAATGTAGCTTTTTACCAGTGGCAGCTCGTGAGTTAAGAAAGAGGGTGGACACAAGAAAAAACTTACCTATTTTTTGTACATAAAATCCATTCTCCTATTTTGCATGCTGGAAAAGACGTCTATGAGTAGTTTCATCGGCCTCCAAAGCAATGAAATTTGCAGATTTAATTTCTTTTAATATTTCCTGCTTGTAAATTTGCAACATTGCATCTAGCAATTCGTTCTGAATAGTTTTTGAGACGCCTTTAAACACTTGTGAACCTTTCAAATGTATTGCAAGCACAGCGTCTAATTCGGTAGCAAAGTTGATTAACCCTACATAAATTCCTGGATTTTCTGACGTAAATGTCTCATCGTGACCTCGCAACGCCAGTTCAAAGGCGCCCCAAAATTTAATACACATTGTTAACCGGCGCAAAATATGACGATTTTTTTCCACGTCTTCGTTGTACTTAATTTTATGTTGCAAATAAGCACCCTCTAATTGTTTAC